>OX940803.1:29222426-29422680 GCA_954870605.1 Acer campestre | reverse complement strand
AATGATGGTGAAACCAAAGGAGAAACCAAGGGCATTCTCTGAAGGCGATCTTCGCGCAAAACCAAGCACATAACCGTGCGAGCGCGGACGTTTCCGAACATATTCGGGAAACGAATTACACGACACAAAACACACAACAAGATATGACAAAACAATGTGCTAGTGTGAAAAGTGACATTTGAAGAGAATGCACACTAAAGTAAAGCATACATATGCAAGCATTACAAGTGAGTGTGTGCAACTAAATCTCTTCAATAAGAAAGTAAGCACAAGATATACCTTTGAGTGCTTGTCCACCTTGAGGTCTTGAGAAGGGTCATTGAGCATGAACACCTATCACCTAAGCTACCCTTTACAAACAACCCCAATATGTGGTTTGCTCACGAAATAAGCCAATCAAAAACCGGGAATCCTTACATGGCTCAAATTAGTTGCAGATAGCTAAAATAAGAAAGTTAGAAATTAATGTAGCCAACTAAGGTTTTATTTATTTATTAACTTTATATAGAAAAAGAAACAATTTTAACCAAAGATTTAGCCCAATCCCATGATATCCCCATACCAGTTGAGCAAATGCACAAGGGATAAGGAAATGTAGCCAACTAAGTGTTAGAATATTTGTCATTAATGTAGAGGATTTCTGTTTTGATTAAGGAATCTGTAAGAATTCCCGGTTTTTGATTGGCTTATTTCGTGTGCAAACCACATATTGGGGTTGTTTGTAAAGGGTAGCTTAAGTGATAGGTGTTCATGCTCAATGACCCTTCTCAAGACCTCAAGATGGACAAGCACTCAAGGTATATCTTGTGCTTACTTTCTTATTGAAGAGATTTAGTTGCACACACTCACTTGTAATGTTTGCATATGTATGCTTTACTTTAGTGTGCATTCTCTTCAAATGTCACTTTTCACACTAGCACATTGTTTGTCATATCTTGTTGTGTGTTTTGTGTCGTGTAATTCTTTTCCCGAATATGTTCGGAAACGTCCGCGCTCGCACGATAATGTGCTTGGTTCTACGCGAAGATCGCCTTCGGAGAATGCCCTTGGCCTCTCCTTTGGTTTCACCATCATTGGTGAAACGGCGGTTTGATCGGCGGCCATGACCGCCGAATGAAACCGCCGTTTGATTCCAGAAAGCTCTGGACTGAATCCGCGGTTACGATAGGCGGTCAGGCCGCCGAATCGAAACCGCCGAACTAGACCTGATGCATTTATTATTCTCGGTCTCTGTTCGGCGGTTTAATCGGCGGCCTGGCCGCCGAATTGAAACCGCCGAATTAGATATTTTAGGTCGGTTTCTTTTTGGGTTTTGATCGGCGGTTTCGTTTGACCGCCGAATATGGTCGCCGAATGATCCCCTGCTTCTCGGGTTCAATTCGGCGGTTACATTCTGCGGTCTGCGGCCACGACCGTAGAATGAAACCGCCAACAGACCGCAGAATGAAACCGCCGATCGGTGATTTCAAGGGCAAAATTGTCTTTTCACTTGCCCTGTTCTTGATATCTATAATTATCATACTTTCTCATTTCTCTAAGCCAGTTCTCTGACTCAAAAGAACCCTAAACTTGAAAGAGAGATTTTGGAGAGAAAATCAAATCAAGAACTCATTTTTATACACTCAAAGTATACACATATGCATCAAAGATCATCTAAGCATTTTCTAGCATAGTTAGTTTGCTTATTTGAGTGAGTATTGGTCATCACACTTCCCTTGGTATGTTCTTCACTTTTATCATTGATATTTAGTGTTTTATTTATCAAGGCATCTCTTTTATTATTTGAATGATCTTAGATTAATATCTTATATTCAAAATAGAGATTGTTTGTGATGACATGATTGAGTGTTGTATTGTGATAGCTATCTAGGTTTTTATAATCTATTGTTAGCTAAGCTATTTGACATGTCATTTAGCCATTGATATCTGGGATTGCATTTGTTGCCATCTAATCATCCTAGATAAGCATATAGGGTTGCCTAGCTCTTATTGCATGTATTGAGTATTTTTATATATTCACACAGGTTGTATTATCTCTTCATTGAGAATTTAAGTCTTGCTGGCTAAGGTTGTTTAGGCTACAAGGAATATGGACTAGAGCCACTTTTAAAGGCCCGCGGGGTAGAAGTGGGGGGTTATAGACCGTGTGTTAGACGAGGTCTACATAAGTTGTAAACTTCATTTCAATTAGTGGATTTCGAGGTTCTAGTGTGGCGCACTTATCAGCCCGTGGTTTTTTCCCAGTGGTTGGGTTTTCCACGTATACTTCAAGTGTCATTTATAATTCCGCATCATATTACACTTGTATTTTTTATATTGACTATTAAGGGCATTTTCGGAATATTGACCTTAAACGAAAATTGGGTGAAAATTAGTTAAAATCTATTCACCCCCCCTAGATTAATATTTGTATACACACCGTGTTTATTTGTGAACTTTCAATTGGTATCAGAGCGGGTTCCTAGACATACTTAGGTGATCCTAGCTCACTTTTGGTGTGTATAGCATTGTGTGTGATTGTTTGATTTCTTCATACATTTTGCATTCATCTCATTTGCATTCATCTCATTTGCATTCATCCAAACACTATCAGTGATATTGGGATGAGCAAAAAGGGAGCGTCGAGCGTGAGGCCACCGTTGCTCATCGGCGTGAATTATGCCTCATGGAAAGGCAAGATAGAGGCATACTTGTGTCAAATCCATGATAGGGCATGGATGGCGGTTGAAGATGGATACTCACCTCCTATGATGACTCCCACGGATGGAGGAGAAGAAGTACTCAAGCCCAAGGCACAATGGACTAATGGAGACTTTGAGACTTCAAAATGGAATAGGAAGGCAATGCATGCCATCCTATGTGCCATGGATGAGAACCAGTACAAGTTGGTTCAAATTACTAGGATCGCCAAATAGGCGTGGGAAATCCTAGAGACGGCTGATGAAGGAACCGAAGTGGTTAAGGATTCAAAACTACAAGTCCTCCAAACTAGTTTTGAGACCATTAGGATGGAAGAGCATGAGCACTTCAATGACTTCCAAGTGAAGTTGATGGACATTGTGAATCAAAGTCGTCAACTAGGAGACCCATATTCGGATAGGAGAATCAAGTAGAAGATTATGAGATCTCTCCCCGAAAGGTTCGAATCAAAAGTGACGGCTTTAGAAGAGAATGATGGGTACAGGGATATGAAGCCGAGCGAGGTTATTGGAAGACTCCTCGCCTATGAGTCTAGGAAAGGTCCTAGTACTTCACCTCCTAAAAAGCAAAAAGGGATTGCTTTGAAAGCTTCCAAGATTGAGAAGGAGGAAAAAGATGACTCGGACGAAGACACGGCTTTGTTGCTTAGAAGATTTAAAAAGTTTGTCAAGTTCGAGAAGAACGGTTATGGATCCAAAGGCCAAGATTTGAAGAAAAAGGCTCCTTTCAAGAGATTTGAGCCTAGGCAAGAGAATAGTGAACGGAAAGGGATCCAATGCTATGAGTGTGGCAGTATAGGACACATCTCACCCGATTGTGGGAATTTGAAGAACAAGATGGGTAAAGTAATGGCCGCCACATGGAGTGATAGTGATGACTCCGGAAAGGGAGATAGGTCATCAAGTGATGATGAGCTTACCATTAACTATACGGCTTTTGGAGCCACTTTTGTAGAAGATATAGTTGATGGTAAGAATGTTGTGATAAGTGATCCCATAGAAGAAAGAGATGAAGAAGTAGCTCTAGAAGTGGTTGGTGTAGCTACTCATTGGGAATATGTCCATTACTTCATCAAGAGACAAATTTGATGATCTTGATGAAGAAGATGACTCCATTGGTGAGTTGGAGAACATAGAAGATGACTCAAGTGTTGAGAATTTGTTACCTAACTCTACAAAAGGAAGTGTAGAGAAAATGGATGTTCATGACTTTATAGTCAAGTGTGAAAGTTCTATGATGAAGAATAAAAGAAAGATAAAGATTTTAGAGGAAGAAAATCTAGAACTTTCATCACACAATGACCACTTAATTAAGCAAGTGGAGATAATGGGTCTTAAAGACAATGTTGAAAGCTCTATATTAGAGAATGAAAAAGAGATTCAAAGTTTAAAGGAAGAGAATCTTAGGCTTTCAACACTTGTTGACCACTTGAGTAGTGAAGTGGTAAGATCCATGAAGGATGAAGACAAGCTAAAAGATGAACTAGCTTTGTCTAAGAGGAATGAAGAAGGGTTGAAAAGAGAGCTTAGGAATGCTAGAGAATTAATCACTAAGTTGACCTCTAGCACGGAAAAACTCAACCACTTGTTGAGTGTTGGAAAAGGCCCTAGTGACAAAAGAGGTCTTGGCTTTGAAGAAGACAAGGAGAGTCTCACTCCTAACAAGACCATATTTGTCAAGAGCTTAGGCAAGAAAGAGACTTAACCGGTGCAAACTCCTAGGAAGAAGATTGATCTAGGACAATGCTCTCATAGTGCACAAGTGAAGGTAGCTTCAAGGAGACAACCTCAAGCTCAAAGAGTTCCTCATGCTAACTTCCCTCAACCTAAGATCCACAAAGGGAAGACACTTATCATGCAAGCTCAATTGAACGAGCAACCTTGTCTTGGTCAACAACAAAGAAGGAGAGATCCTATCCAACAACCAAGACAACCACAACAACATGGGAATGCACCAAAGCATGCACACAGGAATGGTATGATTCCTAACTTTATTCCCACTTGTCATTTTTGTGGAATTGATGGTCACATTAGACCAAGTTGCTTTTATTACATTCAAATGTGTAGAGTTAAAAGCATGATAGAAAAGAGAAAGGCTAGAGCTAGAATTCATGTTAACATAAAGGAAGAAACTCATTTGCATGATCCTTTGACTTCTAAAGATCTAGAACCTTTATCCACTAGGAAGAAAAATATATCACCTAAGTGGATAAGAAAAACTAATGAACCCGCTTGCTACGAGACTAACAAGTCTCATATAGGTTCAACCGAGTCTAATGGACTTGGAAGGTCCATAGGACCTCATGACCTTCATTGTTGAAGGGTGGTTTTTGACCCCATATGGGGAACTCAAGCAAAGAGAGTTTTTGCATACTTGAGGCATGCAAAATATTTTAAAGATCTTATGCTTCTTTGTTGATTGCTTGAGTAAGCTTGGTTGCACATATGTATATATGTTTTCTATTCAGTAAGTTTGAACCTTGCTTTGTTTTCAATCCATGTCATATTTATGTTCAAACATGCATTTTTGGACTAGGAAATTTACATAGGAAGTATGATTTGAATGACCTATAGTTATTTCCATGACAAGATGATTCTTAATAACATGCTAAATGCCATATGAAAAGCATGCAATTCAAATGACATGCTCAAATGAAAAAGTATGAATTGATAATTGCATAATTCTTAAATGCAAAACTTGTGTGAAAAAGCTTATGAGACTCAAATTGATTAAAGGATCTTGTATCCGGTCAAAGGATTTTACAATCCAAATGTCTCTCTTTCTTTATTTGTTGAACATGGCTACTATCATACGGGTTTCATATCCGGAAAAATCAAATAGGGTGCAAAGTCGCTCATGCCATGTTTCGCTTATAAAGTTGGATATAGTGTTTATTAAATTGAAAATCAATGAATTCTCTATATCTTTGCTTCTCTCATGACATTGGTAAAATTGGTTTGAATTCTTATTAGAAACCTTTGTCATTTGCTTTGCCAAATACCATTGTATTTTGGACTTGAATGCTACATGTCTTTTATGCAAAGCATTTTTGATTCACACATTTTATGAAAATAAATCTCCTTGTTTCTCTCCAATTATTTGAGTAGCATAAGTGACTAACATGAATATGCAAATATCTTGTATGCTACTATCTCTCTTTGCTATGAGTGACCTTGTTGGGGACTACTCCTTGGCCTATATCATGACAAAAAGGGGGAGTAGAATGTGGTAAGGGGAGTTGCTAAATTGTTGTGGCAATTTGTGCATGTTGGGGAGATTACATATTGAGGGGGAGTAACCAATTAAGGGGGAGCATTGCATTCAAATACATTGCATTATGTTGTGCTTAACTTTCGTAAATGCAAATGCTTGGTTTATCTCACATGATTAATCTCACATGTATGTGTATTGGAAAATATAGAAAACTTGTTTTCAGGGATTGATTGTTCTACAAGAGATTGAAGACTTCAAGCTTTTATTTTTTATATCTCTTTGTAATGTAGAAAATCATTGTAGACCCTTAGTTTCTATTTTGTTGTGAGGAATCAATGTGAGTGGTGGTTTTGTCACGAAATAGCCAAAGGGGGAGATTGTAAGGATTCCCGGTTTTTGATTGGCTTATTTCGTGAGCAAACCACATATTGGGGTTGTTTGTAAAGGGTAGCTTAAGCGATAGGTGTTCATGCTCAATGACCCTTCTCAAGACCTCAAGATGGACAAGCACTCAAGGTATATCTTGTGCTTACTTTCTTATTGAAGAGATTTAGTTGCACACACTCACTTGTAATGTTTGCATATGTATGCTTTACTTTAGTGTGCATTCTCTTCAAATGTCACTTTTCACACTAGCACATTGTTTGTCATATCTTGTTGTGTGTTTTGTGTCGTGTAATTCGTTTCCCGAATATGTTCGGAAACGTCCGCGCTCGCACGATAATGTGTTTGGTTCTGCACGAAGATCGCCTTTGGAGAATGCCTTGGCCTCTCCTTTGGTTTAACCATCATTGGTGAAACGGCGGTTTGATCGGCGGCCATGACCGCCGAATGAAACCGCTGTTTGATTCCAGAAAGCTCTCGACTGAATCTACGGTTACGATCGGCGGTCAGGCCGCCGAATCGAAACCGCCGAACTAGACCTGATGCATTTATTATTCTCAGTCTCTGTTCGGCGGTTTAATCGGCGGCCTGGCCGCCGAATTGAAACCGCCGAATTAGATATTTTAGGTCGGTTTCTTTTTGGGTTTTGATCGGCGGTTTCGTTTGACCGCCGAATATGGTCGCCGAATGATCCCCTGCTTCTCGGGTTCAATTCGGCGGTTACATTCTGCGGTCTGCGGCCACGACCGTAGAATGAAACCGCCGATCGGTGATTTCAAGGGCAAAATTGTCTTTTCACTTGCCCTGTTCTTGATATCTATAAATATCATACTTTCTCATTTCTCTAAGCCAGTTCTCTGACTCAAAAGAACCCTAAACTTGAAAGAGAGATTTTGGAGAGAAAATCAAATCAAGAACTCATTTTTATACACTCAAAGTATACACATATGCATCAAAGATCATCTAAGCATTTTCTAGCATAGTTAGTTTGCTTATTTGAGTGAGTATTGGTCATCACACTTCCCTTGGTATGTTCTTCACTTTTATCATTGATATTTAGTGTTTTATTTATCAAGGCATTTCTTTTATTATTTGAATGATCTTAGATTAATATTTTATATTCAAAATAGAGATTGTTTGTGATGACATGATTGAGTGTTGTATTGTGATAGTTATCTAGGTTTTTATAATCTATTGTTAGCTAAGCTATTTGACATGTCATTTAGCCATTGATATCTAGGATTGCATTTGTTGCCATCTAATCATCCTAGATAAGCATATAGGGTTGCCTAGCTCTTATTGCATGTATTGAGTATTTTTATATATTCACACAGGTTGTATTATCTCTTCATTGAGAATTTAAGTCTTGTTGGCTAAGGTTGCTTAGGCCACAAGCAATATGGGCTAGAGCCACTTTTAAAGGCCCGCGGGGTAGAAGTGGGGGGTTATAGACCGTGTGTTAGACGAGGTCTACATAGGTTGTAAACTTCATTTCAATTAGTGGATTTCGAGGTTCTAGTGTGGCGCACTTATCAGCCCATGGTTTTTTCCCAGTGGTTGGGTTTTCCACGTATACTTCAAGTGTCATTTATAATTCCGCATCATATTACACTTGTTGTTTTTATATTGACTATTAGGGGCATTTTCGGAATATTGACCTTAAACGAAAATTGGGTGAAAATTAGTTAAAATCTATTCACCCCCCTCTAGATTAATATTTGTATACACACCGTGTTTATTTGTGAACTTTCAGAATCAATTAGTTTAATTATAGGATTTCTTGATTCTTTCCTAGTTGTATTTCTCTTTTTGTTTTTGATTAAGGAATCAATTAGCTTAATTATAGGATTTCATGATTCTTTCCTAATTGTATTATATTATAAATTACCTCTTATACAGAGAAGAATAATAACAAAATATGAATTTTTTTCATGGTATCAGAACCTAAACAAATTGTTTAGGGTTCTTTATTTTCTCTGTTAATGTTCTTTTACAATTTTTTTTTTCTACTCTAAGCAACCGGAACTTCTTCCTCCGACGATTGCCTGCTCTACCAACCATCCTCCGTTCGAACTATTTTTTTTTCAGCAATCTGCGTCATTCCTAATTACCCGACCCGACCAGATCTGCACCAGTTCCTTCTCCAACAGCGACCCAAGTCGCTGATCATCCTTCCGACCATGAACCAATCACCGGTATACATCACTGGCATTCATCCTACTAGACCCAATGAATTTGTGGCTTTCATCTCGTGACCCAAATCGACCCGACCTGCGTCAGTTAAAAAATTAAAAAAAATTAAAATTAAAATTTGATCTTCTTTGCTTCCGTTGCTACTGTTGCTACTACTGCTGCTACTACCGCTATCACTACTATATCAAATACAGATGTAGAAGAATCAAATGTGTCAAGCCACATGGAACCACCACCACCTCCAACACTCCCTCTAGTTTATTTTCACGACAACTCATCTAAAATTGAGATTAAACTAGATGGGTCAAGCTATCCTTTTTTTCTTTCTTTTCTACTTTTATAAGTTGCTAACAAGAATATTGTCTGTTTCCAACTTTGAAAATATATATATAACGTATCTAATTAATTTTTTTTTTATTTTTTATTTTGGGGGGTGGGGTGGTGAATAGATTTTAATCAAGTTAATTACCAATTTTTCTTAATTAGTCAATATTCAATAAACAACCCCTATCTAGTCAAAACATCAATCAAGTGTAAAATGCAGAAAATAAATAACACTTGATTTTTACGTGGAACCTTCAACAAGGAAAAACCACAGGCTGTTATATGTGCCACACATGAACCTCAAACCACTAATTATAATTGCGATTACAACCTAGGTTGACCACGTCAAACCCTACACCGTTACTAATTCACCACTACTACCCGCAGACCTTCAAAAGTGAACCTAGTTCTTTGCTTGCAAACTATCAAATGGTAAATACAAGACTTGGCTCTCTAAGAGAAGAGATTAACAACCTAAAGTGAATATATGCAATATTCAAAGTGCATAAATGCAAGATCAAACATTTAAGCTTATCTAGGCAAGGATGAACATGTTAAACACTCATAGATATCATTTTTCTATATGACATCCATACAACATAGCTATATGAGCAAGAAAAGACCTATATGCAATAGCTATCACAAACAACTCACAAAACACAACACAAAGCTATCTTGAAACTAGTTAAGTAATAAAGATGTTATCTTAAAACTAGTCAAGTCATAAAATAGCTATCTTGTAAAGCAAGAACATGTGAAATGATGTAGATGATGTTCTAGCTACAAGTCACATGAGTAATAATGAAAACCCTATAGAAAATCAAACTAGAACATGCTAGATGATGTATGAAACATGAAAGTATGAAAGGTGTTTATGTTTTGTGTAATAAAAATCAAGTTTTTATACCTTCGCTTTGAAGTTACTTCTTTAGCTCTCAAAATGTGTAATTTTTTCTCTCGAAAAAGACCAAAGGTGATCGAACTAAAATTGGTATGATTTTGGCCCTCACTCCCGTCCACTTATGCTTGATTCTTGCATATTTTCCTTTGTTTTAATGTTGTTAATTAAGTATTTTCAGGTATTTACAAAGTTCAAGGGCATTAAAGTGATTTGGAGAAATTGGGGGCAAATGTGTAATTTATGAAAAAGGTTTGAAGTTTTCGTAATTGCAGAAGAGAGCAGGTTGCTATATGCAATTTTCCATGGAAATCAAGCAAGTGGGCCATGTGGGGTAATGATCCGGTGCGTTTTATAGATAGGGTTGGGCCTCTGATTGCACCCCAACCCACTTCTGTGTGCGCCCCAATAGTTTATTGAAACGGTGCGTTTCATTGAAGAAGAAAAGACCAAGCTTGACCCAAATGCACAAGGCCCAAGCGTTGGCCCAGTGTTGATCCAAAGTAAGCCAAATGCACCCCTGTCCTTTGCTAAGTGTACCCTAATAGAGACAAAAGAGAAGAGGCTGTTTGCACCCTTGATCAGTTCTAAATACACCCAACATGAGACATAAAAGAACACTTCTAAGCGTACCCTAGTTGCCTACTGATTGTCCCCCATCATCTTCATCCTTTATTCTTTTCCTCGCGACTGCATCACCCGTGAACCCTTGTGCACCGCCATAATTCAAATCGCTGGAGAGTGACCTATCTCCGGCCGATTCTTGCTCCAAACGAACGGCGGAGCCCACGTAAGCCCATTCGTCCCCTTACCGGTCCTCTAAACTACCAAAAATCCAGTCGGAATCAAAACTCCAATCACGCCTATGTCACCCTTTTGGTCGCCATTTAGTCATTCGATGTTGCCATGGCGACAGGGAGTTATTTTGGCACAAGATGGAGTCGCCCAAGCGTCGCCACGAACCAAAACCATGACATTCTCTGTGCTCAAGTTTGATTGGCTTGTTTTGGTAGGAAAATTACGGAAAGGCCCCCTTGAGGTGCCAAAATGGCAATTTGACAAGTATAGGGGGTGTTTTTGTAATTTTACCATTCATGACCTAATTCAATAATAGTAAATTCATCCCTATTTTTAATTTGAAAATCCATCCTATTCTCTCCTACCTATCTCCTTTTCAACCTAGGATCACCATCAATCATCTCCCAAACTCCTCCATTTATATACTTGAACTAATCTTTTCCATCCAAAAACTCACACCAAATCTTGACTACTTCCCTAAATCATTCCTCCCTTACCATTCTCTACATCCCAAAACCTTTGTCACTCATAACTAGCCATCCACCTATCTAGACACATCCTCTTCTTCCATTCTTTACACTTGGAGCATAAAAGGAGAGTAAGGATCAAGCACTAAAGAAGGAGGCCCAAGGGTGATTTCCTTACCTATTACTTGCTTTATATTTTATTGCTATATATTGTGTGTAACTAAACCCCTAATATGAGGGATTGATTTGAGAAACATTTGGTTGTGGGTATTTGCTTAAGCTTTGTAATGAATCTCTATATGTGTTCTATTTATTTATTCATTAGATTCTATTCACTATGTGATTGACTTGTATATCCACTTGTTAATTACAATCTTGTTTAGAATAACATGTTATGCAATCATCCTTGGATTGACACCCTTATGTGATTAAGAACCCAATAAATAGGATAGATTAGTGGAGGGTATATCAACCACACTAATCTAAACATTAATTGGTTAACATGTAGAGATTGGTCCATTAAAGTGGTTGAAAAAGCACTACCCATACCCACTTGCTAATCAATCACTTCCCTAGCATCTATATTAATTGTTTACATCCATTTTTCTTATCAAGATTGTTGAGTCTTCTATTTTTCATATCACCATATTTTTAGTTAGTTTTATTTTATATGTATGTTTGATGGTTTGACAAACCATACACTCATTCATTCATTTATGATTTATTTTATTGCATATAGATTAGCTAATTAATTCAACATATTACTCTAATTCCCTGTGGAATGAATTCTACTCACCATTGTACTAATCTTTCATCCTAAAAGGATTTTCTAGTGGTAAAAATTGGTTTTCTAAAAGAACACATAAAAAAATCATTTTGTTGTGCAAAACGACCACATCAAAATTGGCGCCGCTGCCAGGGAATTGGTAGCAATAGTTGAGTGAATTAGCTTTTCTTAGTAGTGTTTAGTTTAGTTTTTATGGATGGGAGAGCTCATGCAAGATGCTATAGCCTTTAAACGGGATATCGCACAGAATTTAAATGACTATATGTCATCTAGCTAGCCAGACCAAGGAATGAAGTCCGCAGCTGAAGGAAATTTCAACAATTCCATCAATGCCACAACTCAACTCAACAAAGAAGTCTTGTATCAATCGGAAGAAGAAGATCTATGCAAGATCATGCTAGAGATGAACAAGAAGCTTTTGAGCATGAGTGAAGAGCTAAGAATGGCGATGGAAGTGTTAAAACAAAAAGAGAATGCTCTACTTCATGAAATAATGATGACAACTTCCCTACAACAAGAAGAATTAACCAAGGATTACGAAGGGAAGGTATAACTCTTAAAGAAGAAGTTAGAAGGCAAAGAAGCCTTGGAAACAACAAGGGAGAATATGCTTCAAGAATTGAACAAGAAAATCATACTTGATGTAAAGACGCTCAGAGCCGAAAATGGTACTTTCAAGAAGCATAATGGTAAAGTCTCCGACAAGAACAAAGAATTTGAAGAACAAATTGAGAGACTTGAAGTCAAAAAGAGTACAACATTGAAGGAATATGAAGAAACCAAAGAGGACTTTGCAAAGAGGATGTCGCTAATGCAAGCCGAAATTCAAACATGAGACAAGGCTTTGGAGATAACGAAGAAAAAGGAAATTGACCACCTTATGGAACTTGCAAGGTTTAAGCAAGAAAAGAAGAAATGTCCGACTTGAGTCAAGCCTCTTCAAATGCCAAGGTCAAGGAGCCGAATCCTAGCAAAGCAAAGAGGAGGAAGACGAAAAGGAGGAATAAGAACCTTCCACCTCCACCTCCACCTCCAACAAAGAACCACCAACAAGGTATCATTCCTAACTCTATCACCATGTGCCACCATTGCCATAAGATAGGTCACATTAGACCATTAAACCAAGAATATGAGAGGCAAGGCACACGAGGGAATTTTAGACATAGAGAGACCAATATGCATGTTAGGAAGGTATGGGTTGAGAATCCTAGGAATAGGAAGAGTCCACCTAGGATAAACAAAATTTGGGTAAGGAAAGACTTGGTTAACCAAGTTAGACCCAAATGAAAAGAGAAGGGGAAGTCAACTCAACTTGTTTGGGTTGTGAAAAAGAACCAATTTCCAAACTTGATAAAACCTTCTTTAGTTGATGCCACCCCTAGCACAAGTACATAATATAGAAAAATTCTTTTGTGCATTTTATTTTTATGCTTTTTGTTTAGTTTGTTGAATTTGTTTCTTTGAATAATTGGTGTTTAAAGCTTTTTTTGGAAATTGCTTGAATTGAGTATATTTTTATTTGCCGGAACTTTCTAATGTGCTTTGTGAGTGTGTAGATTTTCTATTGCTTCTTGAGGAAGCAAGTGTTGTGTTACTTGTGCGATAAAGAAAGGTTTCTTTATCTCTTGGGATGAAACAAAGACAACTTGCAAGTCTTTGAAGGACGAGCAAGATAAGAGTGCTCATATAAAGGGCGAGAACCTTATCCTTTTCCGAAAAGCAACATTTGAGTTCGAAGTGCGGAAGTACCATGCCACGTCTTGCCTAGACGTTAAATTGAGCGCTTGGTGGGAGGCAACCCACTTAGGTGCATTTCTTTCATAGTTTAAAATTTTGTTTTTTATTAGTTGAAACAAATTACGGTGTGTTCAATATTAATCTAGAAGGGGGGGGGGGGGGGGGGGTGAATAGATTTTATTCGATTTTACCCAATTTTCGTTAATAGGTAAGATTACGAAAATACCCCTAATAGTCAATACAAAAATAGCAAGTGTAATATATTGTGGAAATATTAAAAGACACTTGGTATTTACGTGGAAACCCTCACAGGAAAAACCACGGGCTATTAAGTGAGCCACACTCGAACCTTGAATCCACTAAATGTGAGAAATATTACAACCTAATCCCGGAAGTAATCACACACCTACCTAATCCCGGTATGAGTGAACCTAGTTCAATTACTTGTGGTTTACGCAACCTAATCCCGGAAGCTACACAAGTCTTACTTCTCAAAGAAGAGATAACAAGCCTATGTGAATATATGAATACTCAAAATGCAATAAGAGCAAGGCAACCCTATATGCTTATCTAGGATGATGATGTATCAATGAAATCAATCCTAGATATCAAAAGCTAAATGACATATCATAAAGCTTAGCTAATCAAGATTAAGCAAAACCTAGATAGCTATCACAATACAACACTCAATCATATTCATCACAAACAATCTCTATCTTGTATTTAGCATGTGAACATAAAACATACAAGTAAGCAAAGAGATTTCTTGATAAGAAAGAAACTAAAATTAGATGAAGTTAGTCAAAATCTTACCAAGCAAGTTGTGATGATGCAAAGCTATGCATGAATGATCCTAGATGAACTTGATGAATCAAATGAAAAACTTTGAGTGTTTAAAGGTGAGTTCTTGATAATTTTTCTCTCAAGTGTTTCTCTTTTAGCTTTAGGGTTCTAAGGAGTCAAAGAACTAACACAGAGAAAAGAGAAAGCATGATATGTATAGGCATCAAAAATAGGGCACGTGAAAAGACAAGTTTGCCCCTGAAAACGCACGATCAGCGGTTTCATTCGGCGGCTAGGCCGCCGATCATAACTGTCGAATCTGTCCCAAGAGAAACAGGGGAGCATCGGCGGTTTCAAAACCGTCGAATCAACTGCAGAACAAAACCCGAGAACAATAAATGCATCAGGTATGATCGACGGTTTCGGATCGGCGGTCATGGCCGCCGATCTCAACCGTAGAATCAGACCAGAGACCTCTGGTCCAAAACGGAGGTTTCATTTGGCGGCTAGGCCGCCGATCTAACCGCCGATTCACCAAAAGTGGTGAATCCAAGGAGAAAGCCAAGGCAATCACCAAGAGCGGTCTTCGCGCAAAACCAAGCACACTTATGTGCAAGTGCGGACGTTTCCGAACATCTATGGAAAATGAATTACAAGACACAAACACACAATAAGATACATTTCATAAAAGTGCATGTGTAAAAGTAACATGTGAAGAGAATGCACACAAATTAAAATATGCTAAGTGAGTGTGTGCTACTAAATCTCTTCAATGAAAAACTAAGCACAAGAGATATACCTTTAGCATGTTTGTCACCTTAAGGTCTTGAGGGCATTAAGCTTGATCCTTAAACACTTAAAACTACCCTTACAAGTCAAACCCCAATATGTGGTTTGTCTACGAAATAAGCCAATCAAAATGAGAATCCTTACATTAGTCACATCATTTTTGCATTATTTTATTTATTTTTCATTCTTGCTTAGAATAAGGGTGTGAGATGAATTTTGGTAGTGGATTTAGGATGAATGTGCTTAATTGATGATTGTTGAAAGATAGGAATATTGAGGAATATGCCATACTAGATTGAGCATCTTTTTAGATGATTTTGTGCATTTTAGGATGAGAGGGCACTTTGCCAAAATTTTGAAAATACATTGATTATTTGTGGACATATATGCATCTTTTGCTTTGGATTTGTTGGGTTGCACCTTTTGACAAATTTGCCTCCTATGAACATTGAGGACAATGTCCAATTTAGGTTTGGGGGTACATTTGTGCAACACCACTTTACTCACTTTGCTTGGTTTTACAAACTTGAGTTGAATTTTTCAAATTCTTGCAATAATGCCATACTTAAGCATAATTTGCTTGTTGAGATTGTGCTTTACATTAGTAGTGAGGAATTGTGCATCTTTGCCATTGTTTTGTTTAGATTAACGTTATGCCATTTAGGGTGTCATTGAACAAAGTGCGTTAATCTTTTTCTCATAATGTTAGGGTGAATTATCAATTTTACTTAAAGGCTAGGAATTAATAGTGGAGATTCCCGTGAGGATCATAAACACAGCCTTAAAAAGCGTATTTTAAGTTGTCAAATATTCACTCTTTAAACACTCACTCTCAAACACTCTTTTAAGCATGTATAGGTCTCATTTGCACTTAAATATTGCATGTCATAGAATATTATGGACTGTTTGTGGATGCTTTGATTTGCTTGTGGACAAACCTTTAGAAATGACTTTAGGCAATGCATGTGAAAAACCGTAAATTGGCCTAAATACTTCCATACCCTCTAAATGTGTGTGCTCCCAAGCCCCTTTTGAAGCCAAACACATCTTAAGCTTTTCATTTTTGAACCACATCCACATGAACCATATAGCCTACATAATTGACTTACCTTAACCAAATGATTTTTGCTAAGGCTTAGGATATGGTTGTAAGCTCTTTTGAGAGAAAATGTTGATACATGTACCCAGGCATGTAAAGTTGTGTAAAAGAGTATTGAAATGCAAGAGTGGATAAAAAGAAAAAGAAAAAGAAAAGAAGAAGAAAAGCAAAAGAAAAAGAAAAGCAAAGAAAAAGAAAAGAAAATGATTGAAATAAAAGATGTATGCAAAAGAAAAGAAAAGAAAGGGCAAAGCCAAATAAAAAAAATAAAAAAAAATAAAAAAAAGAACCATGAATTAGGCACAAGTGGCCTAGATAAAGGGTTAATAATTGAATAGGCTACTCAAGAAAAGTTGGGTAGTGAATATGCAATTTAAATGATATTGTAAGCAATGGGTGCCAAGGGCGTGAACAAATGTTTGAAAGCAATTGAGATTCATTATTAGAATGTATGCCTTAACTGTAATCATTGGGTTCCTTGTTATCTGTTGCCCCATTTTATTGATTCACCATTCACCTAAAGTCCCATTACAACCTAAGAAAGACCTTCAGGATCTTTAGGGATGTCCACTTGTGAATTTTGGTTTTCGCATGTTCTTTCTAATTCATGATTTGCAATTCCATTCATGAGATCTCATTTTTAGAAATTGTGCTTTAAATAACATCATATGCAATCAATTTGATATCCATGACATAAACTCATATTGCATATGTATTTTTGAGCGAAACCTAGGAATCAAAGAGAAGAAAAGAGAGAATCCAGTGAGGATTAGATCAAGGCGAATTACATTCTAAACCGAATAGCACATTTGCTTTGAAGCTTTGGCATTTTGAATGTATGGTTGCATTATGTACAATTATATCTAGAGTGGCATGCTCTTAATCTTTACTTGACATTATCTTACATGTTTAAGTCCTTGCTAATGCATCATTGTGTTAATCTCTTCATTTTGGTTTCGCATGTTAATCATTGGATAGTAGATCCTTGCCAGAGTCAGTAGAACTTTATTGAAATTCTTTGAAATGGCTTGATGTTTGTCTTTGGGGGTTGATTTGTGATTGTTTTGCTCTAGGACTAGCAAAAGATATGTTTGGGGGTATTAGATCGAACCAAAATTGGTATGATTTTGGCCCTCAGTCCCATCCACTTATGCTTGATTCTCAAGCATTTCCCTGTGTTTTAATGTTGTTAATTAAGTATTTTCAGGTATTTACAAAGTTCAAGGGCATTAAAGTGATTTGGAGAAACTGAGGGAAAATCTATAATTTATGAAGAAGGTTTGAAGTTTTCGTAATTGCAAAAGAGAGCAGGGGAACTATACGTAATTTGCCACGCAGATCAGGCAAGCTTGCCATGTGGGGTAATGATCCGGTGCGTTTTATAGATGGGGTTAGGCCTCTGATTGCACCCGAGCCCACTTCTGTGCGCGCCCCAATAGCTGATTGAAACAGTGTGTTTCATTGAAGAAGAAAAGACCAAGCTTGGCCCAAATGCGCAAGGCCCAAGCGCTGGCCCAATGTTGATCCAAAGTAAGCCAAACGCGCCCCTATTCTTTATTAAGTGTACCCTATTGGAGACAAAAGAGAAGAGGCTGTTTGCACCCCTGATCAGTTCACACCCAACGTGAGACATAAAAGAAAACTTCTAAGCGTACCCCAGTTGCCTACTGATTGTCCCCCATCATCCTTAACCTCTATTCTTTTCCTCGCGACTGCATCACCTATGAACCCTTGTGCCCCGCCGTAATTCAAATCGTCGAAGAGTGACCTATCTCTGGCCGATTCCTGCTCCAAACGAACGGTAGAGCCCACGTAAGCCCATTCGTCCCCTTACCGGTCCTCCAAATGACCAGAAATCCAGTTGGAATCCAAACCTCAATCACGCCCATGTCACCCTTTTGGTCGCCATTTAGTCATTCAATGTTGCCATGGCGATAGGGAGTGATTTTAGCACTAGATAGAGTCGCCAATTGCATCACCCAAGAGTGGCCATGAACCAAAACCATGACATTCTTTGTGCTCAAGTCTGATTGGCTTGTTTTGGTAGGAAAATTACGGAAACGCCCGCTTGAGGTGCCAAAATGGCAATTTGACAAGTATAGGGGGATGTTTTGGTAATTTTACCATTCGTGACCTAATTCAAAAATAATATAAATTCATCCCTATTTTCAATTTGAAAATACATCCTATTCTCTCCTACCTATCTCCTTTTCAACCTAGGATCACTATCAATCATCTCCTAAACACCTCTATTTCTATACTTGAACTAATATTTTCCATCCAAAAACTCACACCAAATCTTGACTACTTCCCTAAATCATTCCTCCCTTACCATTCTCTACATCCCAAAACCTTTTTCACACACCATTAGCCATTCACCTATCTAGACACATCCTCTTCTTCCATTCTTTGCACTAGGAGCATAAAAGGAGAGTAAGGATCAAGCACTAAAGAAGGAGGCCCAAGGGTGATTTCCTTACCTATTACTTGCTTTCTATTTTATTGCTACTATGTGTAACTAAACCCCTAATCTAGGGGATTGATTTGAGAAACATTTGATTGTGGGTATTTGCTTAAGCTTTGTAATGAATCTCTATATGTGTTCTATTTATTTATTCATTAGATTCTATTCACTATGTGATTGACTTGTATATTCACTTATTAATTACAATCTTGTTTAGAATAACATGTTATGCAATCATCCTTGGATTGACACCCTTGTGTGATTAAGAACCCAAAAATAGGATAGATTAGTGGAGGGTATATCAACAACACTAATCTAAACCTTAATTGGTTAACATGTAGATATTGGTCCATTAAAGTGACTTAAAAAGCACTACCCATATCCACTTGCTAATCAATCAATTCTCCAGCATCTGTATTAATTGTTTACATCCATTTTTCTTATCAAGATTGTTGAGTCTTCTATTTTTCATATCACCATATTTTTAGTTAGTTTTATTTTATATGTATGTTTGATGGTTTGACAAACCATACACTCATTCATTCATTTATGCTTTATTTTATTTGCATTTAGATTAGCTAATTAATTCAACATATTACTCTAATTCCTTGTGGAACGAATCCTACTTACCGTTGTACTAATCTTTCATCCTAAAAGGATTTTCTAGTGGTAAAAATTGGTTTTCTAAAAGAACACATTTAAAACATTATTTTGTTGTGCAAAACGACCGCATCAAAAGGCTATCAAGATATATATATATATATATAAGAGCCCAAGACAAAGTGATAGCGTTTCGGAAAAGTTTCTAGAAACAAGCAATTCTATGCCCTTGGTTCTACGATCGGTTTCCGAATAACAAGGGCACTTAATCCCAACAAATGCGCTGAAATGCAATTAGACCCACTAGTCTGAAATCGGCGACCATGATCTGCGGCCCCTTAATGTCGAACTAAGGGCGTAGATTTGACATCATATCAACTGGTCTTAATTCTGCTGTCACTAACCACCGAACTAGGGCACAGAAAGCCCCTTGGCTTTGCATCATAATGCCTAAACATGTTATGGGGAAAAGCAAGATGCAATCAATTAAACAGGCATGAAAATATATTTAATGAACAAAAATGCACATAAATAAAAACAGACAACATACAAGAAATAAAGGTATGCATGAGTTGTGAGTGTGTGCAACTACATCTCTTCAGTTAAGAGTCAAGGCAAGTAAACTACCTTCCTTGAAGCTCTTGATGTCCACAATGAGGTCTTTTGACATTTGATGAGGATTTCTTCAATCCTAAGCTACCCTTACATATTGAACTCATTGTGGTTTTGCCAACGAAATAAGCCAATCAAAAAGTGAGACACTTACAATCTCTCCCTTTGTCTATTTCGTGACAAAACCAACACTCACATAGCATCCTCTCAAAAGCAAAAAAAAAAAAAAAAAAAAAAAAAAAAAAAAAAAATGTTGGTCAATAAAATTTTTCTACATTACAATAAAGCACTTAGTCTAAGTCTTGAACATCTTCAAGACAATTCCAAGCTTGTAGAAAAATCCAACCTACACACAATCAACAAGAAGGAATACCTTCCAAGAACAAGTGTGTGAGAGATGCTTATAACAAGAGTAATTGCAATTGCCAAAAATAAATCGATTCAATCAAATAATGTAATCATGCAATACAATGCAACTCCCCCTAAATGTAACATCCCAAAAAAATGGGTTACTCTTTCTCAACTCCCCCTAAATGCAATGCCAAGAATGGTACAAATTCTCCTAACCTTACTTCCCTTTTTTGTCATGAGATAGGCAAAGAGAGTCTCCACTAATAGGTAAGCATTAGCAAGGAGAGCTTGTAGCACAATCATATATGCATAATCATATAAGATATTTTATGCAACTCAATTAAGTAAGAGAGATTCAAGGAGTTTTATTCTAAGAAAATGTGTGACAAAGATGCTTTGTATGCAAGACATGTTGCATTCAAGTTCAAAAGCAATGGTATTTGGCAAAGCAAACAACAAAGGTTTCCAATAGAATTCAAACCAATTTCACCCTTTGTCATGGAAAAAGCAAGGATATAGAGTTTCAGCGTTTCAATTTTAAAGAGCAACTATATCCAACTTTATAAGCAAAACAAGACATGAGCGACTTTGCACCCTTTTTTATTTTTCCGGGTGAGATACGCATATGATAGTAGCTTTGTTCTACAAATGAAATTCCCTTAAAGCAATAGTGTTTTATACTTAGAGGGGGGGGTGAATAGGTATAGTCCCAAATTCTTCCAATATTCAAAAATGCGGAATATAAGAATGAAATGAATACTTGAAATGATATAACAATTGTATAATATGAATCAATTCATGTAAGCATCAATATACAAAAGAATCAATACAAGTGAACATATGGAAGATAAAGAAATATAAAACGAAAATGAGACACAATGTTTTTACGTGGTAAAACCTCAAAGAGGAAACATCCACGGGTTGAATCCACAACCACAGGCAAAGCAAATCCACTATACGAAAAGGACTTACACACTCAAAGCTATCAACACTATGATATCCATGATGACTCGCTTTTTGTGTCGTTACCAAATTGCGAATTATCAAAAGAATGTTTATAAATGAATTCTTACGCAATGTGCTTTAAGTTTTTTAAACTAGTAAAGCGGTAAGCTTAAGATTTGTTCCACAGGGATTAGGTTAGATTAATCAATTTGCTATCTAATCTAAGTTAGTCTAACTAGGGTGCAAATAAGTAAATCATGATTAGTGGGATAGTGTGTGGTTTGAGAAACCACCAAACAATGCATGTAAAGTAAATATACAAAAATGTAAAGAGAATATGAATGGAGATAGGAATCCAATACAAACAACTTAGATAAGAAAATGTGTTTAAACAATTAAGAAAGGTTTAGGGAAATGATAGAGTAGCTAATGGACCATTGAGCAATTCATACAAAACTTCATTAACGCACAATCTACACAATCAAGGACTGATCTCATTCGAAAGTGTTGTTTAGGTCGTCACTACGAACCCTAAACAACTTCCCACCAAAATGCCTAACCGATTAAGGAAAGGGGGTCAAGGTGGGATCGGTTAGTGACGATCAAATGGCCTAGGCAATTGGGGTGATATCCCCACCAACAACCTAACCTATTCACTATGTGCTCTAATCAATCAAGTGTGTCAATAACTTAACCAATTTTATCACAAATAAATCCTACAACATATTGTAATCAACAAGTGTGTCAATACTCATTTAATCACATAAGTGCAAGATCTAATTAAAAAGTAAATAGAACTATAATTATGCAAACATAATATCCAAAGCTTTAATAAATACTCAATGTCCAAATAATCTCTCAAATCATCCTCCTAAAATGGGGGTTTAATTACACATAATAACAAACAAGAAAAGGAAGTAAAATGTAGAGAAATCACCCTTGGGTCTCTCTTGTAAGCTTAATCCTCCCTTGAGCTTCCTTGCTTGAATCTTGTGCAAAGATTGGGTGTTGAGGATGTGTCTAGATAGGTGGAGTCATATGGAAAGTGACAAAGGAAATGGGTGGAGAAGATGGAAAGAGAGGAATGATTTCGGTGGAGTAATCTAAGTGTTTTTGGAGAGGAGAATGGTAGGATTATGAATGGTTGAAGAAGGAAGGTTTCTTGATGAACAAGAGTTGTCAAGAGTTGTCCATTCTCTATAAAAATGGTGTATTTATATGTTTTGAAGGCTAGGGTTAGAAATAGGCATGAAAGGACAAGAATACCCCTAAAAAATGGCTTGAAAACGTCCATTTTGCTGCTTCTAGAAAGTGGAGTTCGCCATGGGTCGCCATTTGGTCGCCATGGCGATAGGGAGTGCACAGCAGTTACTAAAATAGGCATAACTTTCTGTAAAAGACTCGGAATTGCAATCCGTAAAAACCGTTGGAAAGTAGACTTCCGGGGCTTTCTGAATATATGTAATTGAAAATGTGGTTTGATCTGAGGAGAGAGATGCGCCTCTTTGAAGATGAATGATATGCACACACTTTTTACAATTTCAGCCCCTTTTGCCACCAATATTACTCCAATGCCTCTGAACTTTATAAATACCTGAAAACACTTAATTCACACCATTAAATCATGGGATATTGCCCAAGAATCAAGCAAAAAGAGAAGGAAGTGAGGGCCAAAATCATACCAATTTTGGTTCGATCAATCCACTTCAAGCTATCAAATCCTAATCAACCCTCGGGCTAGTGATTCACAAAGCCTACTCTCTATCCAAGATGTGTCCTACACCTCGAGAGAGCAACTTCCTATCCAAGACTAAAAAGTCTCTAGGAAGATTTCTTTGCTTAGCAATCTAGATCAAGAGATCCTAGTTAAGCTCTCCTAGCTCAACCATCCGGAGTATCAAACCCCTTGCTAAGACTTCTTGCTTAGTTATCTGAATCACCTTGATTCTAACTAAGGCTTCTTGCTTGGCCAAGTCTTCTTGCTCAAGTCAAAGGCTTCACTCACCTTGACAAGAGACTTCAACCTATTACAAGGCAATGATCTAGGTGATGCAAATGATGCAAACACACACAAATAGAGTAAGTAGATCAAACACACTCTATGAACATGCTTAATGATAATCTAGAATATACTATCAACACACAATCACAAATCTATCTAGAAATCAAAGCATGCCAAAACAATAAGAACAAGATTAGAATATTCAATATATGTCACACAAACCTTAGTTCTTATATCATGAAATTGAATCTAGAAGATAACATGAAGCACATCATACAATCAATTTCTAGAAGCAATTTCAAGCAAAATCAAGTCTAGCAAAAATATGTTCAAGAGAGATCACAAAGCTAAACTCAATTAACTAATCAATCATACAACCCTAGCATATGATCTAACATACTTCTCAACATATTTAACAATCAATTAGAAAGAATCATAGAGATGATCAAGAGAAATTGAAAGAGAAGAAGTTTCACATACAACCAAAGAACCTCGGACTGAAATCAGTGTGCTGGGAAACATGACGAAGTCAAATGGCTCTAAAAATGCTTAGGGTTTGTATCTCTCTTCAAGACCAACAATTTTGGTTTTTGGATCACTCAATTTCGAGATCGTATGAGAGAGTTATGATCAAAATAAGAAAACAAAAATATTGAAGAAATCTGCAGAAATTTCATTTTTGGTGTTCTTCACACTTTTGGAAATGGAGGGAAGGAAAGGTATTTATAGGAAGGAGAAAGGAGAGATTTTTAAAGCAATCAAACACGGCCACATCACCCTCTTCCCATGTGGGGTGCGTGTGGCACACAAGACCAGAGGGCTGGTTGGCCCGTGTGGCACACGGCCTCCACACGGGAAGAGGGTGATGTGGCCGTGTTTGATTGGTTTAAAAATCTCTCATTTCTCCTTCCTTTAAATACCTTTCCTTCCCTCCATTTCCAAAAGTGTGAAGAACACCAAAAATGAAATTTCTGCAGATTTCTTCAATATTTTTGTCCCTCCACACGGGGTGGCCAAGGCTTGGCCTTCGGCCAGCTTGCTTCTCTCGTGCACCTCTCGCGTTTTTCAGCCGTATTTGGGCATCCAAACTCCGAATTCAAATCCGTTTTCAGATTACGAACCATAACTCCCTCATGCAAAACGAAGACTATGAAACTTTGATAAAAGGTTGAGAATTCATCTCGGAAAATGATGACAAACACAACTCAAAGAATGAGAATGCAAAGTAGCATAACTACGTCGTATGGACTCGAAACTTAATGAATGAGTAACCGAAACGACCGGAACTCAATAAGGAATCAAATAAGATAATGTTCAAGTCCAAAACACAAGAAACACAAACAAATAAACACTTTGCAACACAAGCATGCCATATCTAAGCGATAGTGAGAAATCATGCAATTTTACAAGATTGTCAACAATGAGATAAATGCATGTGCATACTAAATGTGTGTGAAAGTGTTATACCACATGTTTGAACTACGATGCAGGGACACACATATATGAATTGTGTGTGTGTGTGTGTGCTTACGCCTTGCAAGAGGAAGAAGAATCTTGATACCCTAGCATCCAAGTATGCGAAGTTCCCCTTGAAGACGATATTTGCACTAGATGTTGCTTCTTCACCTTTGAGGCTCCTTTCTTCCAAGAAACACCTAAGTAACTAATAATACAAATAAAGAGAGTTTTGCAATGGAATCAAGCCAACCCAAATAAAGGATCTTACAATCTCCCCCTTTGGCTATTCCATGGCAAAACCTCATCCTCACCATACATTGATCACTCCAATAAATTCAATGTTGATAGCATTCTCTCATCCTCACATTACAAAGAGATCCCTAGACTAAAAGGTCTTCAAGTCTTCTTGAGTCTTCAAGAATCCCTTCTTTGAACTTCAAAGTACCTAAGAGAAAAGAAACAACCAACAAGAGAACTTCTTCCAAAGAAGATGGTGAGAAACTATCACATAAGCAAAATAAAACTTCCCTTATCTCTAACAAACAATGCATTATCCCAAGAGAATAAATGTTATCACATTAAAAGCTCTCCCTTAAAAACCTTAACAAAAATAAGGCAAGAATTCTTTTCTCCCCCTTAGAACAAGAATTCTCCCCCTTAAGGCAAAGTCTCTAATAAGCACAAAGGTGAGGTATACAAATCTCCCCTATATCAAACATGGATTCCCCCATATTAAACAAAGTGAGGTATACAATTTCTCCCCCTTTTTGTCAAGGAATAGACAAAGGACACAAGAGATAAATAACGAGATATTAAGCAAACAAATTGTATAGAAAGCGTAGTTGAATAAACTAAAGCTCCCCTTTATCATATGCTCCACATATTATCACCAAGTAGATTTGTTCACAATGGACTCATACATTCACACATTCACGCAATAAGAGAAAATATTTCACCACTTTTCAAAGTCCAAGAGAGAATCATAGATTTTCATTAATCTCTCAAAAATATTCTCACATTGCTAATGAATCAAGCACATAAGCAAAATATGTGTGTGTGTGAATGCTTCTCACATATATAGAAGGAGTAATTGTGATATCAACATGCAAACAATTTTCACACCTATCCAACTAAAGCATTTCCAAAAATAAGTCAAATTGATATTCATCCGTATTTTCGCTTTAAAAGAATAGTTATCAACATGTGAGCATGTGTGTGCATGTGGCTCGTTTTCCCGTTTCTGTTTGTCAACCTGAGCTTTTCACAATTCTCAACTATACACCATTAAGCCTTTTATTTTTCATTTCTTTTAGGCTTAGAATCAAAGATTTTTTTTTTAATAATTCTTTTCAACTCTTCTTTGATTTTTCTAACAAAAACATATACACCTCTTGGTGACTTTCACTCAACACAAAGGCGTAGCCCTTTCCAACATTGGGCGGCTTCACAACCAATGCGTGTAGCCCTTTCCAAGAGAGTGCTCGTTGAATACTATGTAGTGCCGAAGCAAAATGGATACATATCATAGGTCATTTATCATGTACTAAGCAATAGGCTTCTAAATGCATCCATTATCTACACATATTCAAACACATATACTCAAAACTAAAACATATAAGAGAAGCATTTGTGCACTTTTCAAAAATAAGATTTTTCAAGCTCAAGTGCATGATCTAGAAACAATACAAGTTATTTGTTTAAGATCATTTACTTCTCAAGTGAGTAGCTCTCCAAGACATTGATATTCAAATAAAGTTTTGCTCATCAAGCCACTCAACAATCACACATAGACAATAATCAACACAAATCATACCAATGGATTTCAAAGAGTTTTAAACCTCTTATGTCCAAGGACTTAGTGAACAAACCCGCAAGTTGATTATTTAGTAGGCATTGCTTTAGAGAAACAATAGAACATTCAACAAGTTCTCTAATGAAATGATGCCTAATATCTATGTGATATGATGTCATGCATACATAGAGTTAAAACGATGAAATAAAAAGCAAGCTTTTAGAATAGAGAAATACCTTAGCAAGCTTTTTAATCAATGAAAGGTCTCCGCTCATTTTATGAGCTCTCTTGGCTTGTTTGTCCTCATGACAACAAGTTGTTGGTGTGTCATCCCAACAAAATAAAGACCAAACACTTTCAACTCAAACAATTACATGAAAATGACTTTCTCTAAAAGTCTTAACAAAAATTTTCACCAAATAGATTTCAAAATTCAACTTCTTTAAAGTTAATCAACAAATTTTGACTATCATAGTGAATATGAGAATATTAAGTTCATAAATTGATTAGAGACACCAAGTTTGAATACTAGACCTAGCACATTACGAATAGCTTAGTCAAGTATCAAACTTAGAACTCTTATCAAACAAGAACAAAGATATTCTCATATGTGCTACTCAATCAAGTATGAGAGCACTCACCTTTGACCATATTGGTCTTAGGTGAACCAACACAAACAATATCATGATCATTACGCATAGCAATATGAAATCTAGAAGATAAATCATCAACTATCTTCTTTATGAAAATATCACTCATATCAAATTCATCATTGTTGACATGCACAAATATTTCATCAAGACTCTTCAAATGATCATGGTTAACACTCTTCTTAACCAATTTCTTCTCAACATTTTTCTTAACATGATTATCATTAACATGCATGTTATTCTTTTCAACCCAAATCTTCGTAGTAGGTTTCTTCACATGAATATGATCAATATGCACATTTCTCAAAGCATCAAAGCTATTATCATGTTTAGAAACTTTCAAAGAAGATTTATCTATTTCACAAGTATGCACATTATTCTTTTTAACCCAAACTTTCCTTGTTGATTTCTTTTCATTAACATGTTCATCATGCATAGTCTCTAATGCCCTAACATGTTTAGAAACAACCAAAGGAAGTCTTTTCATCTCACTAGCATGCATCTCATTCCCTAGTTTGCATTGTCTAATATTCTTATAGCATTTAGGTTTGATATGCCCTACAACATTGCAAAAATGACAAACCGGGATAAACTTAGAGATGTTATGTCTAGCACTAAACTTAAACTCATGCTTATGAGAATGATTAGGTAACTTTTTCACATTTTTATCATGTTCCACAATTCCTAGTTTGCATTGCCTAACATATTCATAACACTTAGGCCTAATGTGACCAACCACATTACAATAATTACAAACCGGAATGAATTTAGAAAAGTTACCTTTTGGTTGAGAAGTCGGTTGAGAAGTTCCATAGCTCTTCTTGTTTTTGTCTTTGATGTTGGAAGGAATGGTAGTTGAGTCTTTCTTCTCCTTGGAATTTCTTGACTTATTCTTGGTTGTATGAGTCTTCTTCACTTCTTCTATAAAACCCAAGCCACTCTTATCTCCATGATACTTTCCAAGTTTTATCACTTTATCAAGCTTAATGGCTCCAATCTTCATGCCATTAATAGACTCTTTAAGAGTTTTGACTTCATCTTTAAGCTCACACTCTTTTAACTTCACAATAGTCAAAGAGTTCTCTTTTTGCTTAATCTCTCCTTCCATGGCAAACAACTTCATAGTAAAGTCTTCATTTAGATCATCTATCTCTTGAGCACTTTCCTTTACCTTTGAAAAATACTTTTTAATGGTACTTTCATGCTCCTTGATGACTTCACTTTGCTTGCTCATCTTCTCTAAAGATATTCTCTTTTCATTGTCAAGAGCTTTAATTATCACCACTAAATTGGCATTTATCAACTTCAACTTGTTGTTCTCTTCATTCTTTTGTTAAAGGATATTGTCATTGAAGCTTATAAAATCTTGATTTGGGGAGGCTTCTAACTCTTCATCATAGGAGGAGATTTCAATATCTTCACTACTTGAAAAGTTTTCACTTTCCTCATTACTTGAGGAGTCTTCACTACTATCCTCAAATCTTCCTTCATATATAGCCGGGTGAGCAACGTAATTGCTATTATAATCTTGTTCATTCGAGGACTCCTTTTCACCTTCTACATCACTCACACTCACATCACTCCAAGAAGCCACCATTGCTAAGCCTTTCTTAGACTCTTTCTTCCCATTAGCACATTTGGAAGAGATAAATCCAATCCCATTGCATCCATGGCATCGAATTAGCTTCTTCTTAGATTTATCCTTGCAATCTACCACTTCTTTTGGAGTGATCTTCTTCTTGACTTCCTCTCTCTTAGAACATATGTTCCTTACAAATTTCTTGAGAGTTCTCACCATACTAGACACATCATCTTCACTCTTCTTATTGGTTACCTTGAATGCTATCCCTTTACCCTCAATCTTCGGGTTGAACCCAAGCTCATAAGTTTGTAGAGACCCAAGAAGCTCATCAACCCTCATAAGATCGACATTCTTGCTTTCTTCAATAGCGGTCACCTTTGTATTAAATCTCTTAGGCAAGGATCTCAAGATCTTCCAATTAATTCTCTCTTGTGGATATGGCTCTCCCAAAGTTTGACTTTGGTTGGTGATACTCAAGAGTCTAGTTTGGAAGTCTACTAACTTCTCATCCTCATTCATAACAAGACTTTCAAATTGAGAAGTAAGCATTTGTACTCTAGACCTTCAAACCGATAATGTACCCTCATTAGTAGTTTGCAAAGTATCCAATGCTTCCTTTGCTGATTCAAGGTTTTGGATGTAGATAAATTGAGTACTATCTATACCTCCAAAAATAGCATTCACCGCCCGATGATGCCACTTAGCATTATCAAAATCAACGGCCGTCCATTCGGCTCTAGGCTTCGATATCATAGTGCCATCTTCAATCCTTTTGGTAGGTAGCTCATAACCTTCCTCAACACTCATCCATGCTTTTTCATTGATTGATCTAATGTAAGCTCTCATCCTTGTTTTCCAAAAGGAGTAGTTACCACTATTCAACAGTGGAGGTCTACCACTTGAAGCACCTTCTAGTATCGAATCACCCATAGCTACAAAAATGGAATATACACAAAATACAACAAAACAAAAACACAAACACAATAATATGGATCTATCTAATTACTTCTAGACACCCGCTCTGATACCAATTGAAATTCCCTTAAAGCAATAGTGTTTTATACTTAGAGGGGGGGGGGGGTGAATAGGTATAGTCCCAAATTCTTCCAATATTCAAAAATGCGGAATATAAGAATGAAATGAATACTTGAAATGATATAACAATTGTATAATATGAATCAATTCATGTAAGCATCAATATACAAAAGAATCAATACAAGTGAACATATGGAAGATAAAGAAATATAAAGCGAAAATGAGACACAATGTTTTTACGTGGTAAAACCTCAAAGAGGAAACATCCACGGGTTGAATCCACAACCACAGGAAAAGCAAATCCACTATACGAAAAGGACTTACACACTCAAAGCTATCAACACTATGATATCCACTTCAAGCTATCAAATCCTAATCAACCCTCGGGCTAGTGATTCACAAAGCCTACTCTCTATCCAAGATGTGTCCTACACCTCGAGAGAGCAACTTCCTATCCAAGACTAAAAAGTCTCTAGGAAGATTTCCTTACTTAGCAATCTAGATTAAGAGATCCTAGTTAAGCTCTCCTAGCTCAACCATCCGAAGTATCAAACCCCTTGCTAAGACTTCTTGCTTAGTTATCCGAATCACCTTGATTCTAACTAAGGCTTCTTGCTTGGCCAAGTCTTCTTGCTCAAGTCAAAGGCTTCACTCACCTTGACAAGAGACTTCAACCTATTACAAGGCAATGATCTAGGTGATGCAAATGATGCAAACACACACAAATAGAGTAAGTAGATCAAACACACTCTATGAACATGCTTAATGATAATCTAGAATATACTATCAACACACAATCACAAATCTATCTAGAAATCAAAGCATGCCAAAACAATAAGAACAAGATTAGAATATTCAATATATGTCACACAAACCTTAGTTCTTATATCATGAAATTGAATCTAGAAGATAACATGAAGCACATCATACAATCAATTTCTAGAAGCAATTTCAAGCAAAATCAAGTCTAGCAAAAATATGTTCAAGAGAGATCACAAAGCTAAACTCAATTAACTAATCAATCATACAACCCTAGCATATGATCTAACATACTTCTCAACATATTTAACAATCAATTAGAAAGAATCATAGAGATGATCAAGAGAAATTGAAAGAGAAGAAGTTTCACATACAACCAAAGAACCTCGGACTGAAATCAGTGTGCTGGGAAACATGACAAAGTCAAATGGCTCTAAAAATGCTTAGGGTTTGTATCTCTCTTCAAGACCAATAATTTTGGTTTTTGGATCACTCAATTTCGAGATCGTATGAGAGAGTTATGATCAAAATAAGAAAACAAAAATATTGAAGAAATCTGCAGAAATTTCATTTTTGGTGTTCTTCACACTTTTGGAAATGGAGGGAGGAAAGGTATTTAAAGGAAGGAGAAAGGAGAGATTTTTAAACCAATCAAACACGGCCACATCACCCTCTTCCTGTGTGGGGTGCATGTGGCACACGAGACCAGAGGGCTGGTTGGCCCATGTGGCACACAGCCTCCACACGGGGTGGCCAAGGCTTGGCCTTTTGCCAGCTTGCTTCTCCCGCGCACCTCTCGCGTTCTTCAGCCGTATTCGGGCATCCGAACTCCGAATTCGAATCCGTTTTTAGATTACGAACCATAACTCCCTCATGCACAACAAAGACTATGAAACTTTGACAAAAGGTTGAGAGTTCATCTCTGAAAATGATGACGAACACAACTCAACGAATGAGAATGCAAAGTGGCATAACTACGTCGTATGGACTTGAAACTTAATGAATGAGTAACCGAAATGACCGGAAATCAATAAGGGATCAAATAAGATAATGTTCAAGTCCAAAACACAAGAAACACAAACAAATAAACACTTTTCAACACAAGCATGCCATATCTAAACGATAGTGAGAAATCATGCAATTCTACAAGATTGTCAACAATGAGATAAATGCATGTGCATACTAAATGTGTGTGAAAGTGTTATACCATATGTTTGAACTACGATGCAGAGACACACATATATGAATTATGTGTGTGTGTGCTTATGCCTTGGAAGAGGAAGAAGAATCTTGATACATTAGCATCCAAGTATGCGAAGTTCCCCTTGAAGACGATATTTGCACAAGATGTTGCTTCTTTATCTTTGAGGCTCCTTTCTTTCAAGAAACACCTAAGCAACTACTAATACAAATAAAGAGAGTTTTGCAATGGAATCAAGCCAACACAAATAAAGGATCTTACAACGAATAAAGAAAGAGAGACTTTGGATTTTATGATCTTTATTGATTTGAGTCTCAACATTTGCTTTTGCACACATATTTTCTTTCAAGGTTTAGCAATCAAATATTTCACATTTTTCATCTCATACTTTTCAACTTAAGCATGTCATTTAAAAAGAATCATCATGTTATGGAGATCAATTAAAGGTCATTCAAAAAGTACTTCCAAAGTATATCTCCTACTTCAAAATGCATGTTTGAGCATAAATTTGACATAGATTGCAAGCAAGACAATGTAGCACACTTTTTAGGAAAAATACATATAAGCATGTACAACTAATCATCTCAAGCTATTAAATAAAAGGCATAAAATATATCAATGTAGCACAATGCATGATCATGCAACTTTGCTCTCTTTGCTTGAGCTCTCCATATAGGGTCAAGACATACCATTTCAACCCAAGTGACAAATCCCAATAGACTTGCTAAGGTTCCCAAATCTAAGAGTGTCTAAGGGTTTTCTAAACAAATCCGCTAGTTGGTCATTTGTTCCCATATGTTTCAATGCAATGGTTTTGCTCTCAACTAGCTCTCTTATGAAATGGTGTCTAATGTCAATGTGCTTTATCGTAGAATGTTGGACAGGATTTTTAGAAATGTTAATGGCACTCATGTTATCACAAAATAAAGTAAGAATACCTTGCTCCAAACCATAATCGGCTAGCATTTGTTTCATCCACATCAATTGAGTGCAAGCACTACCAACGGCAATGTATTCCACTTCGGCCATGGATAGGGAAATTGAGTTTTGCTTCTTGCAAAACCAAGAAACCAAATTATTCCCAAGGAAGAAGCAACCGCCCGATGTACTCTTCCTATCATCACAATTTCCCGCCCAATCGGTATCACTAAATCCAACAAGATTTGGATTAGTGTCAAAGGAGTACCAAATCCCATGGTTTGAGGTAAAAGTCACAAACCAAATAATCCTTTTTACCTCAACAAGGTTAGATTCCTTGGGATTAGCTTGGTACCTAACACAATCACCCACACCAAATGATATATTGGGTCTACTTGCGGTCAAGTAAAGCAAGCTACCTATCATGCCATGATATAGACTTTGCTCAACATCCTTTCCACTAGTATTTTTGCTAAGTTTTAAGGTGATGCTCATGGGTGTGTCACAATGTTTGGCATTTTCAAGGCCAAAAATCTTCACTAGGCTCTTAGCATACTTAGCTTAGGATATGAAGATCCCATAATGCATTTGCTTAATTTGTAAGCTTAGGAAGTAATTTAGTTCACCAACCATGCTTATCTCAAATTCATGAGACATGACATCAACAAATTGTTGAACCTTTAAGTTGTTGGTGGAACCAAATACAATGTCATCAACATAAATTTGAGCTATGAATAACTCATCTTTAGTGCACTTGATGAACAATGTCTTGTTAACACTACCTCTAGAGTAGCCATTGTCAACAAGATAGAGAGTGAGGTGCTCATACGAAGCCCTTGGTGCTTGTTTCAACCCATATAAAGCCTTCTTGAGGCGATAGACATGAGAGGGGTGGTGTGGATCCACAAACCCCTTGGGTTGCTCAACAAACACTTCCTCATGCAAGAAGCCATTGAGGAAGGCACTCTTGACATCTATTTGGTGCAATTTGAACTTGTACACACAAGAAATGGACAAGAGAAGCCTAATGGACTCTATAAACGGGCAACGGGAGCAAATGTCTCCTCAAAGTCGATACCATCAATTTGAGAGTACCCTTGTGTAGTAATCCTTGCCTTGTTTCGCACAATCTTGCCATCCTTATCGGATTTGTTCCTAGACACCTATTTAGTGCCTATGATGTTGGTGTTTCTAGGTCTAGGAACAAGAGTCCAAACCTCATTTCCTTAGAATTGGTTTAGCTCTTCTTACATGGCAAGAACTAAAAATTCATCATTCAAGGCCTTATCAACCTTTTTGGGTTCTATTGAGAGGTATAACAAGTGTAGCTAATTTGATTAGCTGTTTGACGCCTAATCTTAACACCCTCATTAACTTCTCCAATGATATCATCCTTATCATGAAGTTTTCTTACCCAAGGAGCGAGTTCACTAGAGTCCAAGGAAGGAACTCTATTAAGAGGTAGATCATCCTCTTCATTTTTGTTTGACTTCACATCACTTGAAGTCTCACAACACTCCTTCAAAGGAAGGTCATCTATCTCACAAACATCCTCCTCATAGTCATCATGTTTGGGCATACAATCATCAAAGACAACATTTCATGATTCCATAATACTTCGAGTCTTTAGATTAAAAACTCTATAGGCCTTGCTATTAAGTGCATATCCAATAAAAATTCCCTCATCACTCTTGGCATCAAACTTACCAAGTTGATCACGGTTATTAAGTATATATGTAGGGAAAAATACCGTAGTACACGCAGCGGAAGCGAGACTAAAAATAGATTTAGTAACTTTAAAAATTTTTCCTTTTTATGAACCTTAACCCTTTAATTAATTAATCATATATATAATCAACAAAAGAAGAATACCTTTTGTCGCATGATCCGATTAACTTACGTCGATGGTAATCCGCAAGATCTTCAATCCTAGCACGAACGTGAATCACCTAGGAGCGTGGTCTCCCTTTTTCTTTGAATTGCAAACCTAAGAATGGACAAACAAACTTTTCTTTTCTTTTGTTAGTCACAAAACAATCAAAAGAAGACTAAGATTATTCCGGTCACTTTTGAGTTCTCAATCTAATGATCGAAACTCGCGTGAACCTAAATCGATGTTGTACACACAAGCTTATTGATGAACAAGCAATTAGTGTACCATCAAAGAATAATCTATTCACTCTTTTTTGTTTTTAGTAGAATAAAATCCTTTCTATGAATTGAGAAGAAGAAGAAAATTGAATCAGGCACCACCTAATATATATTATTGCATATATATGTTACTGCACCGCCTAATATATCTATATATATAGTGCAATTAATTGCACACTTAATATATATATATTTATATATAGTGCACGGCCACTTTGACATATACATGAATTCTACTTTTTTATATATATATCATACATATCTCGGCAATCAGTTGCCATATATATTATATATATATTTTTTAGAAATCTGAATTCAACTTGTCATGTATATAATATTTAAACCCTAATCAAACTCTTTAGTGTATTTGTGACTATATAAAAGACTTTCTAATTTGACTAAACAAATAAAGTCTTTTATATTTAGTATAATACTAATAGTAGTATACTACTAGGAAACACATTTCTTAATCAGAAAAAGATTTGATTTTTAATTAAATAATTAATTAACATATTAATTAATTTCCTTTTAATTAAATAATAAAATAAAACAATATAATGGGCTAAAAATTAACCATTGCCGCCCATGACTAGAACTTGGGCCTACATATTGTTTTCTTATTTTATTTAATCCATTTGGACTTTAATAAAAAGCCCACATGTGAACTAGACCCATTCTTACTAAAAGAAACAAGCCCACATGCCTTTCATTAATATAATAATATAATTAAACAGCCCATTAAATAAATAATGTGCAAATTATATTCTTAGTATATTAAATACAATTCTAAATGGACCCACAAATAGTCCGGTAGAATATATCAAGTGATTCATGCAAGTCCGTGCGGATTGGGGATCTTGGCGGGCCTATCTAAATTTAAACTCCAATAGACATAACCCAATCACAATCAACAAATGATTCACTTAGGTTCAATCTATTAATTTTAGTTCATTCCACTAAATAACTAAAATTGCACTCTTAAATAAAGATGGAATAAGTTAACGATACTCATTCATACCCTAGACAATCATATGGGAGATAGTGAATCCTCGTGAAGAATATCAGTAATCGCCAAGAGCTCATAGACCGCCTATAGCTCTCCAAGTTACCGTATTTACTCATATGACCACACTTTGAACTTGGATATATATTATGACTTGTCCAGAAGTCATCTTTCAATAGACACTATTGAAAACTCAACGTTAAGATTTCATATCAAAAACCACAAAGCATCCATATGATGATATTCTACTCACATTTAATAAAATGGAGCCACGATGTCCATATCTATAAATGAAGACCTCTATCGATTAACAAATGAATACCACCAAACTATCGAGGATAGACTATGCTATATAATCGTACTCATTGATAGCTCAAATGATAACACTTGCAACCATAAGTCCATCATTTATCTCAGGATTAAGATAGACTCTCCGATTGTCCTGATAATGAAAAGACTTTTATCTATTGACGGTTCTAGAAAAAGTATTTCATTGTGATCCTGTTCAATGCACCCAGTGCACTAGATTCTTTTACTCGAAGACCCTTCGATGATTTTAGACTCATCATAACACATTTGATCCCACTCAAATGCTAGTAAAAGAATTCTACAACTTTAACAAGATAAAGGTGCCCAACCTCTAACTTAAGTTGTGAACGTTATTCAAGACTAACTAAAGAATTGTGTCTACCTTATACATATCCAGATGTATGAACAATTCTTCTTTTCTCATAGTCTTTTGACCTTATGATTATTTACTTTGACAATTATAATAATAAATGCTACATAAGATTTTGTTAACAAACAGAAATCACTTTATTAATATGAAAAGATTGTCAAGTACAATATTACACTCTTGCTATTGAGCATAATCCTAACAATATAGCATTTGCTTCCAAAGATGTGGAAGTAGCTAACATTGGGTTTTCTACCCTTCCATAACTCATAGGATATTTGTTTAGTCCCGGGCCTAAGGAACACTCTATTTTTAATGTAACAAGCCGTATTGATTGCTTCGGCCCAAAGGTTCCTAGGGATTTGTTGCTAAGCAACATCACTTGGGCCATCTCTTGGAGAACTCTATTCTTCCTCTCAACAACACCATTTTGTTGAGGAGTCCTAGGGGCCGAAAATTCATGGGAAATGCCTAAACTATTGCAAAAGTTTTCAAAGTTAGCATTTTCAAACTCTTTCCCATGATCACTTCTAATTTTCTTAATACTTTTAATGTGAAAAGTTTTCTCATTTTGAATTTTGACACAAAGCATTTTGCATTTCTCAAAGGCTTCGGACTTTTCTTTAAGGAAGTAAGTCGATGTGAACCTAGAGAAGTCATCAACAACTACAAGAATGTATCTTCTACCACCTAAGCTTTTTGTTTGAATAGGACCTATAAGGTCCATGTGGAGAAGCTCAAATGGCTCTTTGGTGGAAATATATTTGTATTTCTTATGCACACTTTTGATTTGCTTCCCTTGTTGACAAGGTCCACAAATTCCGTCAACCTTTTTCCCAAGCTTAGGAAGGCCTCTCACTACATTCAACCTATCAAGGACTTTCAAGTCCCTATAGTTCATGTGGCCAAATCTTTTGTGCCACACTTTAACTTTCTCATAAGTAGACAAGTTATAAGAGATGAGATTAAACTCAAGACAATAGCAATTGTCACTTGATCTCTTGCCTTTCAACAAAACTTGCCTATTTTCCTTAAGAATAGAGCAATTAACCTTGCCAAACATAACTGAAAGTCCTTCATCACTCAAATGTGATATGCTAATAAGATTGGCTTGCAAGCCATCTATATAAAGAGCATTGGCAAGGAGGGTAAATCGGGAATAGATATATTACCTTTCCCTATGACCTTTTTCTTAGACCCATCACCAAAGGTGAAAAATCCACCATCCTCCATCAATAGTTTTAAAGAAACTCGTGTTTTCGGTTATGTGCCTAGAACACCCACTATCAAGGTACCAAGTGTTGGAGGCATTAGCTTTCAAGGCCACTTAAGGCATATAGCAATAATATTCATCATTTTTATTCATCCTAGGTGTAACATGGTCATTCCTATGAGCCATTGGTCCATTAGCTCTAAATTTCCTAGGTGCATGCATTGTGGCTCTTCTAAGCATATTTTTCTCAATCATGCTTTCTCTTCACAAGTTAATATACTTTAAGCAATTAGGTCTAATATGGCCTTCAATTCCATAATATTGACAAGCGTAAGTGCCTCACTTTTTAATTGGCTAATTTCGGTGACAAAATCACAATGGGGTTTAATCTTGTAAGGGTAGTTTAGAATTGAAGAAATTCTACTCAAATGCTTAAGGACCTCATTGTGGATTTCAAGAGCTTCATGGAAGGTAGCTACTTGATCTTGACTTCTTAATTTGAAGAGATTTAGGGTGCACACACTCACTTCAAATGGTTGCATATGTATGCTTTGCCTTTGTGTGTATTTTCTTCACATGTCACATTTCACATGCACATTGTGCACAAAGGTTGCCATTTGTGTAGGTCGCCATTTGTTAGGTCGCCATGGCGACATAATGTTTTTTATTTGAAAAAGCATCAGGTGTGAGGTCGCCATGAAAGGTCGCCATGAGACAAATGGCGACATAGAAGGTTTTTTTTGTGTGTTGCATCAGAGGTCGCCATTTGCGCAAACTGCGACCAAACTGCGACCTAGAAGAAAATTTGAGGTCGCCATTTGGTCGCCATTTGCAAATGGCGACCGCAAACTGCGACCTAGAAGAAATGCTGAGGTCGCCACTTGGTCGCCATTTGACAAATGGCGATCTCTGATGTTTGTGCATAAAACGACATCATTTTGATTGCATCTCTTTATATATGTTGCCTTGTCTTCTAAAACACTTTGTAGAGCAAAAATTACATCTTTTGAGAGCTTCTAAGTTGCTTCTAAGCTAAGGTATCAAGAACACTCTTTTATCACTCCAAACATCAAAACCCATCATTCTTGTATGCTTCATTCATCATCTAGCATGTTCTAGTTTGATTCTCATAGGGTTTTCATACTTGCTCACATGACTTGTAGTTAGAACAACTTTGCATCACTTCACATGTTTCTTTCTCTACAAGATTGCTCTTTTATTACTTGACTAGTTTCAAGATTGCTTTTTTATGACTTGAATTAGTTTCAAGATTATGTTATTGTGTTTTGTGAGTTGTATTGTGGTAGATATTGCATATAGGACTTTTGAAAGTTGATGTACACATATGATACTACTATGTACGAGCTCGGGTGTCTTTTAAAAATGACATAGAGGGTGTGTGAAAGGGTTTTTAATCCGTTATTACCAAATTTTCGGATTAGTCAATATTACAAATATAACCTCAATTCACAAAACAATAATCAAGTGTAATAAGGTGTGGAAATATAAACGACACTTGATTTTTACGTGGAAACCCTCAACAGGGAAAAACCACGGGCTATTATAGTGCGCCACACTCAAACCTCGAATCCACTAAATGTGTTAAACGATTACAACCTACTCCCGGTATATAATCACACACCTACCTAATCCCGGTATGAGTGAACCTAGTCCAATTTCTTGTGTGACCACCTAATCCCGGTGTCCGACCTAATCCCGGTCTATCACAACAAGACTTCAATTGCTTGCGATCTAAGCAACCTAATCCCGGAAGCTACACGCAAGACTTACTTCTCAATGAAGAGATAACAACCTATGTGAATATATACGAATACTCAACAAATGCAATGAGAGCTAGGCAACTCTATATGCTTATCTAGGATGATTAGATGGCAATAAATGCAACCCTATATATCAATGGCTAAATGACATGTCAAATAGCTTAGCAAATCATAGATTAAATAACCTAGATGTTGCTATAAAAAATAACCCACAAACATTCAATCATGTCATCACAAACAATCTCTATTTTGAATATAAGATATTAATCTAAGATCATTCAATTAATAAAAGAGATGCCTTGATAAATACAACACTAAATATCAATGATAAAAGTGAAGAACATACCAAGGGAAGTGTGATGACCAAAACCCATGCAACTAAGCAAACTAACTATGCTAGAAAATGCTTAGATGATCTTTGATGCACATGAATGTTTATGGCATAGCTTTTAGGAAATAATAACCTAATCAATAAAGCTATGTAAAATATAAACCCAATCAACACATAATCTCAATCATGTATGTAGAAATTACTCAAGAACATACAAGTAATAAAAGAGATAAAATTGATAAGTAAAAACACTAAAATAAGATGAGATTAGTGTTCAACAAATCATACCATGTGTGTTGAAGAAGACCCATGCATTAGCAACCACTAGATGATCCTAGATGATGCTTAGATGATGATTTATGTATGTGGAAATGGGTTGAGAGGAATAAAGATGTGATCTTTAAGGTTTTCCTCTCAAGTCTCTCTAAATATCTCTCTAGGGTTCTTAGGATCAAAGGCTTAGTGTTGGGAACCAAAGATAAGGATGTATTTATAAAGACCAAAAACAGGGCAGGTGAAAAGTCATTTTTGCCCCTGAAAACGCACGATCGGCGGTTTCATTCTGCGGTCGGGGCCGCAGAACAAAACCGCCGAATTGAAACCCGAGAGCCTGGATTTCATTCGGCGGTTACAAACCGCCGACCTAACCGCCGTTTTGGACCCGAGACATATTTCAATCAGGTCTTGATCGGCGGTTTCAAACGGTGGCCAGGCCACCGATCTCAACCGCCGTTTCACCAATATGGTGAATCCAAAGGAGAAGCCAAGGGCATCTCCACCGGCGATCATCGCGCTAAACAATGCACACCAACGTGCACGCGCGGACGTTTCCGAACATCCTTCGGGAAACGAATTACACCACACCTAAAGCTAATCAAACATGAAGTGCAAGTGTGGGAATTGAATGCATCCTAATGCCTATCATGTCATGGCATTATCATAAAACAAGATGCAATCAATTCAAACAAGCATGAATACAATTCATGACTTTGCATCCTAATGCCTAAACATGTTATGGCATTTTAATGACCTAGATGCAATCAAATAAAACATGCTAGAAGAGATGTTCAAGAACATGCAAGCACTCATATAAAACACACAACATACAAGAATAAGATTTATGCATGAGTTGTGTGTGTGTGCAACTATGATCTCTTCAAAGCAAGTAAGCACTAGAATTTACCTTTGGTGCTTCTTCTCTTGAGGTCTTGAAAGGGCCATGGATGATCACCAAATCCTAAGCTACCCTTACATCAACCCCAACATGTGGTTTGTCCACGAAACAAGTCAATCAACAAATGGGAATCCTTACAACTTTGTTTGTCTATTTTGTTATGTTATATGCATGTCACTTAGTAAAATGATATCTAGGAATGTCTAACATGTTCATCCTTGCCTAGATAAGCTAAAATGTCTAACCTTGCATTTTGAGAATCTTGAATATTGCACATATTCACACTAGGTTGTTTTATCTCTTCAATTAGAGTCAAGTCTTGTATTTACCTTTTGGTAGTTTGCAAGCATGAACTAGATTCACTTCTAAAGGCCCGTGGGTAGCAAAGACGGATTAGTAATCTTAGGTGTGATGCGGCCAACCTAGATTGTAATCGTATTTGCAAGTAGTGGATTGAGGTTCTAGTGTGGCGCACAAAACAGCCCGTGGTTTTTCCCCGTGTGGGTTTCCACGTAAAAATCATGTGTTATTTACTTTCCGCATTTTCTACACTTGATTTTATTTGTTGACTAGTTGGGGTTGTGTTTGTAATCTTGATTAATCTCGAAAATTGGTAAAAAGGGATTAAAATCTATTCATCCCCCCTCTAGATTATATTAGGACTCGTTAATATTTATTTTCAATTGGTATCAGAGCGGGTTCCTTAACATAATTAGGAGATCCCTTACTCTTGTTTGAGTCCCTTGCATTTGTTTGCATTTGTTTTGCTAGTTTGTGTGCATTCATATCATTCTCACCCAAACACTATGAGTGGAAATAGTATTGGAGGCGAGGGTGCCTCTAGCACAAGACCTCCCTTGCTCACCAAAGTCAATTACGCATCATGGAAGGGCAAAATGGAAGCATATGTGTGCCAAATTCATGATCGGGCATGGATGGCGATTGAAGATGGGTACACGCCACCTATGATGACTCCTACGGGAGGTGGAGAGGAAGTTCCCAAGCCGAAGGCACAATGGACCCCCCAAGAGTTTGAGGCTTCGAAATGGAACAACAAAGCCATGCACGCAATTCTATGTGCCATGGATGACAACCAATACAAACTCATCCAAACTACAAGGATAGCAAAGGAAGCTTGGGATATATTGGAGACGGCTCATGAAGGAACCGAGGTGGTAAAGGACTCCAAGCTTCAAGTTCTCCAAACACAATTTGAGACCATAAAGATGGAGGAGGATGAGTGCTTCAATGACTTCCAAGTGAAGCTTACGGATATAGTGAACCAAAGTCACCAACTTGGTGATCCCTACTCGGATAGAAGAATCAAGCAAAAGATCATGAGGTCGCTTCCCGAGAGGTTTGAATCTAAGGTGACGGCGTTGGAAGAGAATAGTGATTACTCAAAGATGAAGCCAAGTGAAGTTATTGGAAGGCTTTTGGCCTATGAATCTAGGAAGGGTCCTACATCTACACCTCCAAAGAAGCAAAAGAGTCTTGCCTTGAAAAGCATCAAGGTAGAAAAGGATGAAGAAGACTCGGATGAAGAAATTGCTTTAATGGCAAAGAAGTTCAAGCAATTTATGAGGTTTGAAAAGAAAGGGTTTGGCTCCAAGGGAAAGTTTGTGAAGAAGAAGGCTCCCTTCAAGAAAATGGAGCAAACTCAAGAGAAGGACCACAAGAAGGGTGTCCAATGCTATGAGTGTAGTGGCTTTGGACACATTGCTCCCGAATGTGCTAACTTGAAGAAGAAGAGAGGAAAAGCCATGGCGGTGACATGGAGTGATAGTGATGACCTAGAAGAGGAAGATAAGTCTTCGAATGATGATGAAGACCAAGTTGCCAACTTCATTGCTTTCTCATCTTCTCACAATAGCAATGAGGTTGTGAGTGACAAAGAAGAAGAAGAGGACAAGCAAGAAGAAAGTGACTCAAATGGTGAAAGCAACTCTTCTAGCTCAAATTTTGAGTTTGATGAAGAAATGCACTATGATGACTTCATGAGATTCTTTCATAACTCAAGATCAAAGAAGAAGAAGGAAATTCAAAAGTTGAAAGAGGAGAAGCTTGAATTGACTTCCAAGGTAACTCATTTGAGCAAGGAAATGAGTAAAGCTAAAGAGATGGAAGAAGGTTTAAAGATGGAGCTAGTCTTGGCTAAGAAGAATGAAGAAAGCTTGAGGAAAGAGCTCATGGAAGCAAGAGGGTTGATGGCTAAGATGACTTCCGGAACCGAGAAGCTTGACAAAATGCTTTCTTGTGGGAAGAGTCCTTGTGACAAAAAGGGGTTAGGATATATGGAAGAAGTGGAAGCCACACCTTTGAAGAAGACAACTTTTGTTAAGAGCAAAGAAGTTGAAAGTGCTCAAACCCCACAACATTCAACTAAGTGGGTTGAAGTTGGTGAATCCTCCAAGCAAGCACAAGCAAGGATTCCAACAAGAGCTCCACCACAAGCTAGAGCTCCTCAAGCTAGACCCCCACAACCAAGACCTCCACAAGCAAGAGCTCCACCACAACCAAGACCTCCTCAACCAGGACCTCCACACCAAATTGATCCCACAAGCTCAACATGGGGTCTTTCATGCTCAACCGAGGAGACATGTCAACCTTACTCAACAACAAAGGAGAGAGTTGCCTCAACACCCAAGAGCAACTCAAAATAGAAGGAGGCCACAAATGCTTGCACAAGGCTATGGTATGAATCCCTATTTCTCTCCTACTTGCCATTTTTGTGGAATTGAAGGCCACATTAGGCCTAATTGTTTTAAGTATATTAAATTTTGTAGAAGAGAAAGCATGATTGAGAAAAATATGCTTAGAAGAGCCACAATGCATGCTCCTAGGAAATTTAGAGATAATGGACCCATGGCTCCTAGGAATAACTATGTTTCACCTAGGTTGAATAGAAATGATGAATACTATTGCTATGTGGCCCAAGTTGCCTTGAAAGCCAATGCCTCTAACACTTGGTACCTTGATAGTGGGTGTTCTAGGCACATGACCGGAAACAAGAGTTTCTTCAAAACTCTTGTAATGGAGGATGGTGGATTCGTCACGTTTGGTGATGGGTCTAAGAAAAAAGTTATAGGGAAAGGTAATATATCTATTCCCAGTTTGCCCTCCTTGCCCAATGCTCTTTATGTAGATGGCTTGCAAGCCAATCTTATTAGCATATCACACTTGAGTGATGAAGGGCTTTCGGTTATGTTTGGCAAAATTGATTGCTCTATTCTTAAAGAAAATGGGCAAGTTTTGTTGAAAGGCAAGAGATCAAGTGACAATTGTTATTGTCTTGAGTCAAATCTCATCTCTTGTAACTTGTCCACTAGTGAGCAAGTTGAAGTGTGGCACCAAAGACTTGGCCATATGAACTATAGGGACTCGAAATTCCTTGATAGATTGAATGTTGTTAGAGGCCTTCCCAAGCTTGGGAAAAGGTTTGAGGGTGTTTGTGGACCTTGCCAACAAGGCAAGCAAACCAAGAGTGTCCACAAGAAAAGCAAATACCTTTCCACCAAAGAACCATTGGAGCTTCTCCATATGGACCTTATGGGTCTCATTCAAACCGAAAACTTAGGTGGTAGAAGGTACATTTTTGTGGTTGTTGATGACTTCTCTAGGTTTACATGGACTTACTTCCTAAGGGAAAAGTCCGAAGCCTTTAAGAAATTTAAAATGCTTTGTGTCAAAATTCAAAATGAGAAAACTTCTCACATTAAAAGCATTAAGAAAATTAAAAGTGATCATGGGAAAGAGTTTGAAAATGCTAGCTTTGAGAATTTTTGCAATAGCTTAGGCATTTCCCATGAATTTTTGGCCCCTATGACTCCTCAACAAAATGGAGTTGTTGAAAGGAAGAATAGAGTCCTTCAAGAGATGGCCTGTGTGATGTTGCTTAGCAACAAAGTCCCTAGAAATCTTTGGGCCAAAGCCATTAATACGGCGTGCTACATAGGGAATAAAGTATTCCTTAGGCCCGGGACTAAACAAACATCCTATGAGTTATGGAAGGGTAGAAAACCCAATGTGAGCTATTTCCATATCTTTGGAAGTAAGTGCTATATACTTAATGACCGTGATCAACTTGGCAAGTTTGATGCTAAGAGTGATGAGGGTATTTTTATTGGATATGCACTTAATAGCAAGGCCTATAGTGTTTTTAATCTTAAGACTCGAAGTGTGATGGAATCATCAAATGTGGTCTTTGATGATTGTAGGCCAAAACAGGATGACCATGAGGAGGATGTTTGTGAGTTGGATGACTTTCCTTTGAAGGAAAGTGGTGAGACTTGAAGTGGTGTGAAGTCAAACCAAGATGAAGAGGATGATTTGCCTCTAAATAGAGTTCCTCCATTGGACTCTAATGAACCCGCTCCTTGGGTTAGGAAACTCCATGATAAGGATGATATCATTGGAGAAGTTAGAGAGGGTGTTAGGACTAGACATCAAATAGCTAATCAAATTAGCTACACTTGTTACACCTCTCAAATAGAACCCAAAAAGGTGGATGAGGCCTTGAATGATGAATATTGGGTTCTTGCCATGCAAGAAGAGCTAAACCAATTTGAGAGAAATGAGGTTTGGACTCTTGTTCCTAGACCTAAAAACACCAATGTCATAGGCACTAAATGGGTGTTTAGGAACAAATCCGATGAGGATGGCAATATTGTGTGAAACAAGGCAAGGCTTGTTGCACAAGGGTACTCTCAAATTGAGGGTATTGACTTTGAGGAGACTTTTGCTCCCGTTGCCCGCTTAGAGTCCATTAGGCTTCTCTTGTCCATTTCTTGTGTGTACAAGTTCAAATTACACCAAATGGATGTCAAGAGTGCCTTCCTCAATGGCTTCTTGCATGAGGAAGTGTTTGTTGAGCAACCCAAGGGGTTTGTGGATCCACACCACCCCTCTCATGTCTATCGCCTCAAGAAGGCCTTATACGGGTTAAAACAAGCACCGAGGGCTTGGTATGAGCACCTCACTCTCTATCTTGTTGACAATGGCTACTCTAGGGGTAGTGTTGACAAGACCTTGTTCATCAAGTGCACTAAAGATGAGCTATTCATAGCTCAAATTTATGTTGATGACATTGTTTTTGGTTCCACCAACAACTTGAAAGTTCAACAATTTGTTGATGTCATGTCTCATGAGTTTGAGATGAGCATGGTTGGTGAACTAAATTACTTCCTAGGCTTGCAAATTAAGCAAATGCATGATGGGATCTTCATATCCCAAGCTAAATATGCCAAGAGTCTAGTGAAGAAGTTTGGCCTTGAAAATGCCAAACATTGTGACACACCCATGAGCACCACCTTGAAACTAAGCAAAGATGCTAGTGGAAAGGATGTAGAGCAAAGTCTATATCGTGGCATGATAGGAAGCTTGCTTTACTTGACCGCAAATATGCCCGATATAGCATTTAGTGTGGGTGTGTGTGCTAGATACCAAGCTAGTCCTAAGGAATCTCACCTTGTTGCGGTAAAGAGGATCATTCGGTTTGTGAATGGTACCTCAAACCATGGGATTTGGTACTCCTTTGACACTAATCCTAGTCTTGTTGGATTTAGTGATGCCGATTGGGCGGGAAATTGTAATGATAGGAAAAGTACATCGGGCGGTTGCTTTTTCCTAGGAAACAATTTGGTTTCTTGGTTTTGTAAGAAACAAAACTCAATTTCTCTCTCCACGGCCGAGGCGAAATACATTGTCGCCGGTAGTGCTTGCACTCAATTGATGTGGATGAAACAAATGCTAGCCGACTATGGCTTGGAGCAAAGTACTCTCACTTTATTTTGCGATAGCATGAGTGCTATAAACATTTCAAAAAATCTCGTCCAACAATCTAGAACTAAGCACATTGACATAAGACATCACTTCATAAGAGAGCTAGTTGAGAGTAAAACCATTGCATTGGAACATGTGGGAACAAATGACCAACTAGCGGATTTGTTCACAAAGCCCTTAGACACTCTTAGATTTGGGAACCTTAGCAAGTCTATTGGGATTTGTCACTTGGGTTGAAGTGGTATGTCTTGACCCCATATGGGGAGCTCAAGCAAAGAGAGCAAAGTTGCATGAACATGCATTGTGCTACATTGAAATATTTTATGCCTCTTATTTAATTGCTTGAGATGATTGGTTGTACTTGCTTATATGTATTTTTTTTAATAAGTGTGATTTAGTGACTTGCTTGCAAACCATGTCATATTTATGCTCAAACATGCATTTTTGGAATAGGAAATGTACTTTGGAAGTACTTGATGAATGACCTTTAATTGATTCCTATGACATGATGATTCTTTTTGTTGACATGCTTATAAGTGAAAAGTATGATATGCTTAATTGCTTTATCTTGAATGGAAAATATGTGTGCAAAAGCAAACTTTGAGACTTCAATAAATAAGGATTTTTATATCCATAGTCTCTCCCTCTTTATTTGTAGAACAAGGCTACTATCATACGGGAATCTCACCCGGAAAAATCAAATAAGGTGCAAAGTCGCTCATGTCTTGTTTTGCTTATAAAGTTGGATATAGTTGCTTGTTAAAATTTGAAATGTTTAAACTCTATATCCTTATCCTTTTCCATGCAAAGGGTGAAATTGGTTTGAATTCCTTTAGGAAACCCTTGTTGTTTGCTTTGCCAAATACCATTGCTTTTGTGCTTGAATGCAACATGTCTTGCATGCAAAGCATACTTGTCACACAATTTTCTTATAATAAAACTCCTTGAATCTCTCTTACTTAATTGAGTTGCATAAAATTGCTCATACGATTATGCATATGTTTGTGTGCTACAAGCTCTCATTGCTAAATGCTTCCTATTAGGGGAGACTCCCTTTGCCTATCTCATGACAAAAAGGGGGAGTAAGGTTGGGGAGAAATTTTATTTTTGGCATTGCATTTAGGGGGAGTTGAGAGTGAGAGAGTAACTCATTTTGGGAGTTGATGCATTTATGGGGAGTTGCATTGCATTGCATGATTACATTAATTGATTGTAATTTATTTTCTTTGGCAATTGCAATTTATTTTGTTCAAGCAACTCTCACACACTTGTTCTTGTAAGGTATATTTCTTGTTGATTGTGTGTAGGATGGAATTTTCTACAAGCTTGGAAATGACTTGAAGATGTTCAAGACTAAGACTAGGGCTTAATTGTAATGTAGAAAATTTTTGTTGACCAATTTTTTTGTTTTTGTGAGGTTGCTTGTGAGTGGTGATTTTGTCACGAAATAGCCAAAGGGGGAGATTGTAAGTGCCTCACTTTTTAATTGGCTAATTTCGGTGACAAAATCACAATGGGGTTTAATCTTGTAAGGGTAGTTTAGAATTGAAGAAATTCTACTCAAATACTTAAGGACCTCATTGTGGATTTCAAGAGCTTCATGGAAGGTAGCTACTTGATCTTGACTTCTTAATTTGAAGAGATTTAGGGTGCACACACTCACTTCAAATGGTTGCATATGTATGCTTTGCCTTTGTGTGTATTTTCTTCACATGTCACATTTCACATGCACATTGTACACAAAGGTCGCCATTTGTGTAGGTCGCCATTTGTTAGGTCGCCATGGCGACATAATGTTTTTTATTTGAAAAAGCATCAGGTGTGAGGTCACCATGAAAGGTCGCCATGACACAAAAGGCGACATAGAAGGTTTTTTTTTTGTGTTGCATCAGAGGTCGCCATTTGCGCAAACTGCGACCAAACTGCGACCTAGAAGAAAATTTGAGGTCGCCATTTGGTCGCCATTTGCAAATGGCGACCGCAAACTGCGACCTAGAAGAAATGCTGAGGTCGCCACTTGGTCGCCATTTGACAAATGGCGACCTCTGATGTTTGTGCATAAAACGACATCATTTTGATTGCATCTCTTTATATATGTTGCCTTGTCTTCTAAAACACTTTGTAGAGCAAAAATTACATCTTTTGAGAGCTTCTAAGTTGCTTCTAAGCTAAGGTATCAAGAACACTCTTTTATCACTCCAAACATCAAAACCCATCATTCTTGTATGCTTCATTCATCATCTAGCATGTTCTAGTTTGATTCTCATAGGGTTTTCATACTTGCTCACATGACTTGTAGTTAGAACATCTTTGCATCACTTCACATGTTTCTTTCTCTACAAGATTGCTCTTTTATTACTTGACTAGTTTCAAGATTGCTCTTTTATGACTTGAATTAGTTTCAAGATTGTGTTATTGTGTTTTGTGAGTTGTATTGTGGTAGATATTGCATATAGGACTTTGTTTGTCTATTTTGTTATGTTATATGCATGCCACTTAGTAAAATGATATCTAGGAATGTCTAACATGTTCATCCTTGCCTAGATAAGCTAAAATGTCTAACCTTGCATTTTGAGCATCTTGAATATTGCACATATTCACACTAGGTTGTTTTATCTCTTCAATTAGAGTCAAGTCTTGTATTTACCTTTTGGTAGTTTGCAAGCATGAACTAGATTCACTTCTAAAGGCCCGTGGGTAGCAAAGACGGATTAGTAATCTTAGGTGTGATGCGATCAACCTAGATTGTAATCGTATTTGCAAGTAGTGGATTGAGGTTCTAGTATGGCGCACAAAACAGCCCGTGGTTTTTCCCCGTGTGGGTTTCCACGTAAAAATCATGTGTTATTTACTTTCCGCATTTTCTACACTTGATTTTATTTGTTGACTAGTTGGGGTTGTGTTTGTAATCTTGATTAATCTCGAAAATTGGTAAAAAGGGATTAAAATCTATTCACCCCCCCCCCCCCCCCCCTCTAGATTATATTAGGACTCGTTAATATTTATTTTCAACAAGTATGAGTAAAATAGAAGTTTATACCATAACCTTGTGTAAGCATTTGTGGCCTCCTTCTATTTTGAGTTGCTTACTGGATGTTGAGGCAACTCTTTCCTTTATGGTTAAGCCAAGTTGGCATGTCTTCTTGGCCCTATGTTAAGCTTGTGGGATCCTTGGTTGTGGAGCTCTAGCTTGTGATGGTGGAGCTCTTATTGGAATTCTTGATTGGGCTTGCTTTGAGGTCACCAACTTCTACCTATTTGGTTGATCGTTGAGGCGTTTGAGCATTTTCAATCAATTTGCTCTTGACAAATGTTGTCTTCTTCAAGGATGTGGTCTCTATTTCTTCCACAAGATAGCATTATGTCAAGTGATGACTCGCTTTTTGTGTTGTTACCAAATTGTGAGTTACCAAAAGAATGTTTATAAAATGAATCTTTACGCAATATATTTTAAGTTTTGAAAATGAGTATTGTGGTAAGCTTAGAATTCGTTCCACAAGGAATTAGAGTAACATGTTGAATTAATTAGCTAATCTATAAACAATAAAATAAATCATAAATGATGAATGAGTGTATGGTTTGTCAAATCATCAAACATACATACAAAATTAACCTAACTAAAAATATGGTGATATGAAAAATAGAAGACTCACAATCTTGATAAGAAAAATGGATATAAACAATTAATATAGATGCTAGGAAATTGATTGATTAGCAAGTGGGTATGGGTAGTGCTTTTCAAGCCACTTTAAGGACCAATCTCTACATGTTAACCAATCTAGGTTTAGATTAATGTGGTTGATATACCCTCCACTAATCTATCATATTTATTGGGTTCTTAATCACTCAAGGGTGTCAATCCAAGAATGATTATATAACATGTTATTCTAAACAAGATTGTAATTAACAAGTGGATATACAAGTCAATCACATAATGAATAGAATCTAATGAATTAATAAATAGAACACATATAGAGATTCATTACAAAGCTTAAGCAACACCCACAACCAAATGTTTATCAAATCAATCCCCTAGATTAGGGTTTTAATTACACATAGTAGCAAAAATAGAAAACAAGTAAATGATAAGGAAATCACCCTTGGGCCTCCTTCTTTAGTGCTTGATCCTTGTTCTCCTTAGATGCTCCTAGTGCAAAGAATGGAGGAGGAGGATGTGTCTAGATAGGTGGATGGCTTATGGTGAGTGACAAAGGATTTGTGATGTAGAAAATGGTAGGGAAGGAATGGTCTAGGGAAGTAATCAAGATTTGGTGTGAGTTTTTGGATGGAAAGATAAGTTCAAGTATAGAAATGGAGGAATTTGGGAGATGATTAATGGAGGAAAAGGAGATAGGTAGGAGAGAATAGGCTTGGTTTTCAAATTGAAAAGAAGGATGAATTTATAGTATTTTTGAATTAGGTCACGAATGGCTAATTACCAAAACACCCCCTCTATTTGTCAAATTTCCACTTTGGCCCCTCTAGAAGGCCTTCTTGTAATTTGCCTACCAATTCTCAAAAATCAGAGATGAACAGAGAGGCAATCGCAATTTGCTTCAAATGGTGACCTTGGAGCAACAATGTGGCGACCTCATCAGGTGTGGAAATCATCCCCTGTCGCCATGGCGACATCGAATAACAAATAGCGACCATTTTAGGAGAGTATCATGGTTGAACCGGGGAGTGACACACGGCTGAACCGGGGAGAGACACACATGGCTGAACCAGAATTGATGCCATGGATTTCGGCTACTAGGAGGGCCAAGAAGTCACCGATTAGCCTCCCATTGACCTCGCCGTAATTTTAGGGAGGAGATCGGTCGAAAATGGGAACGGGAAGGTTGCTTTCCGGCGACGTGCAGTTCGGCTTGGAGGTGAGGGCTACTCGTGATATGAAGGAAGGAGATAAAGTTGGAGGAGATGGGGGACGCTTAGCAAGTGCATGGGGTGCTCACAGCCGCTGCCACTATGTCTTGATTGGGGTGCATTTAGACAACACAAGGGGTGCGTATAGCAGCTGTGTTTGTCTAGAAGGAGGGTGCAATTAGAAGAAGGTTGGGCTGTGTACAGCAGCTGCAAGTTGTCTAAAGATGGGGTGCAATTAGAAGAAGGTTGGGGTGTGCTTGGCCTTTGTTTGATTTGTCTCACTTGGGGTGCGCTTAGGAATGGATTGGGGCTCACTCATAGGCCTATCCACATCCAAAACACACTGTGTCTTTAATTGACGTGGCGCCTACTTGCATGCTTTGCTTGGTTAATTACACAATGCTCCCTTAATCTCTCATATAATCACAATAACTTCAATCTTTCGTCAATTGTTATACTTTTGCCCCTAATTTCTCCAAATTACTACAATGCCCTTCAACTTTATAAATACCTGAAAATACTTAATTAACACCATTAAACCACAAAATAATGCCCAAGAATCAAACAAAAGGAGAAGGAAATGAGGGCCAAAATCATATCAATTTTGGTTCGATCATCAAGCTTCTCAGTTATGGAAGTCATCTTAGCAATCAACTCTCTTGCTTCCATGAGCTTTTTCTTCAAGCTTTCTTCATTCGTCTTGGCCAAGACTAACTCCATCTTCAATCCTTCTTCCATCTCTTTTGCTTTACTTATTTCCTTAAAAAGTCACTTTGGAAGTCAATTCAAGCTTCTCCCCTTTCAACTTTTGTATCTCATTTTTCTACTTCAATCTTGAGTTCTCAAAGAATCTCATGAAGTCATCATAGTCCATCTCTTCATCAAACTCAAAATTGGACATTGATGAGTTACTCCTATCATTTGAGTCATTTTCATCTACTTCTTCTTACTTGTCTTCTTCCTCTTCTTTATCACTCATAACTTCATTGCTATTGTGAGAGGATGAGAAAGTAGTGAAGTTGGCAACTTGATCTTTGAAAACATATAAATATATATATTGCTCGCGTGTGTCTAAACAACCTAGAGTGGGGGGGTGAATGGGTTGTTGATTAGTCAATATTCAAAAATAAACCCAATTTAACAAACAATAATCAAGTGTAATATGGTGCGGAAATATAAACGACACTTGATTTTTACGTGAAAACCATCAACAAGGAAAAACCATGGGCTGATATGTGCGCCACACATGGTCCTCAAATCCACTATATGTAATGATGATTAAAACCCTAGGTTGACCTCTAGTCACACCATTCTCGGTTACTAATCCACCACTACTACCTGCAGGCCTTTTATAGCAAACCTAGACCAAGGGTGCTTGAGCATTACACACCGGTAGTCACAAGACTTAACTCTCAATGAAGAGATCAACAACCTATGTGAATATGATAATATTCTAAATGCAAATAATGCTAGGCTACACTAAATGCTTAACTAGATGTTATAATGCAAATCAACACTCTAGTTATCAACAATACCTACATGCTCATGCATGAGGACTCAATTAGATGCAAAGTGATTCTAGCAATCTAATTGTCAACAAACAAGGCCAACTCAATACAAGTTGTCAATAAACATGGCAATGACAATAAATGCAATTAACAAGTGCAATCAAGGAATTGTCAATCAAAATGCCAATCAACACATGTTGTCAATGAACATGGATAGGATTATAAATGCAATAAACAAATGCAATCAATAAGTCCTACACATCAATGTCTAAATGAAAATCATATAGACTTAGCTAGAGGGCAAAATATTCCTAAATGCTAGCTATCAACAAACAACTCATCTCAACTAAAATCAAAGACTCAAACATGTTATAAACAACATTAAGTAAAGAGTCATGCATTTAATTAACAACTAAATGTTAATCCTAGGTAAACATGTCATAAATATGAAACAAAGAGATGTAGAACATGTAGAGATTACCTAGTTAAAGAATTCAAGACAACCCATGCTTGGATGATGTTAGGAAGAAGCTAGATGCACATGGGAAGTGGTTTGGTTGAGTAAAGGTGAGTTCTTGGGAGCTTCTCTCTCTATGGTTTGAGTTTCTCTCTCTAAGATCTGATTTTGAGCTCACCAAATGTCCAAGAAGACAAGGCAACATATATATAGAGATGCAATCAAAATGATGTCGTTTTATGGACAAACATCAGAGGTCGCCATTTGCGGTCGCCATTTGTCAAATGGCGACCAAGTGGCAACCTCAGCTTTTCTTCTAGGTCGCCACTTGCCAAATGGCGACCTCTGACACAACACACAAAAAACTTCTCTGTCGCCATGGCGACATCATGGCGACCCAAATGGCGACACCACAAATTTCTTCTTTGTCACTATATGTCAAATGGCGACACTTCGTGGCGACCTCACACCTGATTGATTTTTTAAGAATCAATCTTTCTGTTGCCATGGCGACACCATTAAATGGTGACTCCACACAAATGGCGACAATGCCCTGTTTACCACTATGTGTACAATGTGCAAGTGAAATGAGACATGTGAAGAAAATACACACAAAGGCAAAGCATACATATGCAACCATTTGAAGTGAGTGTGTGCAACCTAAATCTCTTCAAATTAAGAAGTCAAGATCAAGTAGCTACCTTCCATGAAGCTCTTGAAATCCACAATGAGGTCCTTAAGCATTTGAGTAAAATTTCTTCAATTCTAAACTACCTTTACAAGATTAAACCCCATTGTGATTTTGTCACCGAAATTAGCCAATTAAAAAGTGAGGCACTTACAATCTTCATCATCATTTGAAGACTTATCTTCATCTTCTAGGTCATCACTATCACTCCAAGTAATCGCCATGGCTTTTCCTTTCTTCTTCTTCAAATTTGCACACTCGGGAGAAATGTGTCCAAAGCCACTACACTTTTAGCATTGGACACCCTTCTTATTATCCTTCTCTTGAGTTTGCTCTACTTTCTTGAAAAGAGCCTTCTTCTTCACAAACTTTCCTTTGTAGCCAAATCCTTTCTTCTCAAATCTCATAAATTGCTTGAACTTCTTAGCCATCAAGGAAATTTCTTCATCCAAGTCTTTTTCCTCATTTTCCACCTTGATGTTTTCAAAGCCAAGCTCATTTGCTTTTTTGGAGGTGTAGTTGTAGGAGACTTCCTAGATTCATAGGCCAAGAGTCTTCCAATCATTTCACTTGGCTTCATATTAGTGTAGTCACTATTTTCTTCCAAGGCCGTCACTTTGGATTAGAATCTCTTGGGAAATGACCTCATGATCTTTTGCTTGATCCTCCTATCCAATTAAAGGGTCCCCAAGTTGGTGACTTTCATTCACTATATCTATAAGCTTCACCTGAAAGTCATTGAAGCACTCATCCTCCTTCATCCTAATGGTCTCAAATTACATTTGGAGGACTTGGAGCTTGGAGTCCTTAACCACCTCGGTTCCTTTATGAGCCGTCTCTTGGATGTCCCAAGCTTCCTTTGCTATCCTTGTGGTTTGAATAAGTTTGTATTGGTTGTCATTCATGGCACATAGGATTGTGTGCATGGCTTTATTGTTCCATTTGGATGCCTCGAACTCTTGGGGAGTCCATTGTGCCTTTGGCTTAGGGACTTCCTCTCCACCTCCTATAGGAGTCATCATAAGTGGTGTGTACCCATCTTCAATCCCCATCCACGCATGGTCATAAATTTGGCACACATATGCTTCTTATAAGTGCCTTACTTTTTAATTGGCTTATTTCGTCGACAAAATCACAATGGGCTTCAATCTTGTAAGGGTAGCTTACGATTGAAGAAATTCTACTCAAATGCTTAAGGACCTCATTGTGGACATCAAGAGCTTCAAGGAAGGTAGCTACTTGATCTTGACTCCCATTTAAAGAGATTTAGTTGCACACACACACTCTCTAGCATGCATGTGTGATCATTGACTTTTGTATGTTTTCTTTTCACAAATCACACTTGCACATTTTTCTTATGTATTGTTGAGTGTGTCTGTGTGCTGGTGCCCTGACCCGTGCATTGCGTCGGTTTACATGCTCTACACCAGCACAAATGACCACCGCAACCTTAGCAGAGGAGCGCCGCTGATGCTGCGCTGGTCGTCATGTGCAGTTTCACCAATGCATCTTCTCTAAAGGTGTGCTGCTGGTTATACGCCCCTTGTCTGCGCCACTCGTCCAGCGCATGTTGCGTATAGAGGTTGTGCGTTGGTGAGGTGCGCTGGTCGACCAGCGCACATAACGGGAATCTGAAACGTTTTTTCCAAAACGACCTCACTTTGCTTGGATCTCATATCTATATATATATGTGTCTTGATAGCCTTTGAACGTTTTTTAGAGCAAAAATTACATCTTTTTTAGAGCTATTGAGTATCTTCAAAGCAAAGGTATCAAGACTTCATTTTTATTACTCAAAAACACAAACACCTATCATTCTTTTATGTTTCATTCATCATCTAGCATGTTCTAGTTTGATTCTTATAGGGTGTTCAACTTTTCTCACATGACTTGTAGTTAGAACATCATTAGCATCACTTCACATGTTCTTTTTCTACAAGATAGCCCATTTATTACTTGACTTGTCTCAAGATTGCATCTTAATGACTTGACTAGTTTCAAAATAGCATTTATTGTGTTTTGTAAGTTATTTGTTATAGCTATTGCTGATAGGTTTTGTTTTGCACATATAGCTAAATTGTATGAATGTCATATAGCCACATGATATCTAGGAATGTCTCTAACATGTTCATCCATGTCTAGATAAGCTTAAATGTCTAACCTTGCATTTTAGCATCTTGAATATTGTACATATCCACCTTAGGTTGTGTTTTTCTCTTCTCTTTGAGAGACAAGTCTTGTATTTGCCTTTTGGTAATTTACAAGCAATGGACTAAATTCACTTTTGAAGGCTTGCGGGTAGTAGTGGTAGATTAGTAACCGTACAAGGTTTGACGGGGTCAACCTAGGTTGTAATTGCCATTACAATTAATGGATTGAGGTTCTAGTGTGGTGCACAAAACAGCCCGTGATTTTTCCCCGTGTGGGTTTCCATGTAAAAATCTCGTGTTATTTACTTTCCGCTTTTTTACACTTGATTTTAGTTGCTGACTAGTTGAGGTTATTGTTGTAATCTTGATTAATCTCGAAAATCGGTAAAAAGGGATTAAAATCTATTCACCCCTCCTCTCTAGATTATATTAGGACTCATTTATATATATTTTCACTTCTATTTTGCCCTTCTATGATGCGTAATTGACCTCGGTGAGCAAGGGAGGTCTTGTGCTAGAAGCACCCTCGCCTCCAATTCCATTTCCACTCATTGTGTTTGGGTGTGAATGATGTGAATGCAAACAAACAAGCTAAACACACAAGAAACGAAAAAAAATTACAAACAATTGAGCTAAACTCACAAGACACACAAAAATGCAAACAAATGCAAGAGACACTATCAAGAGCAAGGGATCTCCTAATTATGTTAAGGAAATCGTTAACATCAATCAAGTATAAAATGCGGAAAATAAATAACACTTGATTTTTACGTGAAAATCTTCAACAAGGAAAAACCACGGGCTATTATGTGCACCGCACATGAACCTCAATCCACTAATTGTGAAAGTATACAAACAAGGTTAAATTGCTTAAGAAGTACCTAGATGGGGGGGGGGGGGGGGGGGGGGAGGGTTGAATAGGTTTTTCGCCTAATTTCAATCCTTTGAACAAACTTACGTTTGTCCCTCAAGGTAGCCTTACATACAACATAAACATCACAGAATCATACTAAGACAAGTTATCATGTGATCATTCATACATTGTCTAAGTATCAATAAGTTGTATGAGGTATAAAGAAAATACAAAAACAATTAACAAGAATACTTGTATATCAATATATGTTCAATCGTTACAAGTATATACAAATATTGCTATACATAAAATTCTAAACAATATACAAAAGAAATGTAATTACAAATATGATCAAAAGAATATATATACAAATCACACTTTACAAAATCTTGAATCCAAAACATCACAAGTGAAGATTGTACTACAAGATTAAAGCATATACAAAAACAAATATAAAAGATAGAGATAGAAAGAATTAACACAAGGGATTTTTTAACGTGGTAAAACCTCCAAGGAGGAAACATCCACGGGTTGAATTACAACCATTGGGTACTTATATATATTTGGAAAGTAAATTAGAAATTCCACAAAATGACCAATCCTAGATCACCAACCCATGTGGAGTCTATGTTTACCCAATCCCTATTGGAAGATACAAAATCCCTCAATGATGTAAACCACCACATATTGGAACTCATACCAAAACCAACATCGTTGGAAGATTAGAAATTCCTCAAGAATGCATACACATCCCATGTACCCCACTCTATCGGACTCTATGTCTAACCAAACACCCGGGCCTACCAATATATAAGCCAACTCTCTATATAAGGCACACGTGCCTCTAGAAAGCCTCCCATGCATGACTATCCAAGTCCTCCCAACTCTAGCCATGACTTCTTGCTTGTCTATCCAAGTCCTCCCGACTCTAGACAAGACTTCTTGCTTACCTATCCAAGTCCTCAAGACTCTAGGCAAGACTTCTTGCTTGGCTATCTGAGTCATCCCAACTCTAGCCAAGACTTCATGCCTTTTACAAGGACTTCCTAGTGTGATCATGTGAATGCAAGTGATGCAATCAATCAAAACAACAAAGAACATGTGATCAATACATTCCATGGAACAACTAGATCTAGAGATGTGAAAACACAAGCAATAGAAAACTAGATGCAAAAACATGAATGAAAACCTAGAGCATGCGAATACAATTAACACATAAAACTACTAGATTCATTCATACAAATAACACTTGAACAATTCATATACATGAGGCACAAGTTCAAGATGTTATAAACATACATAAAAATGCTAGAATCACAAAATGTATTCAACAAGTATTCTAGCCAAAGATTTAGAGATATGAGATATGTTAAAAACAAATCAATCCTAAATATCTCTAAAAACACATATAAAGGCTCTAATCCTAGATTTCATCAATCATGGATCAAAGTCACATACAAAGGATTATTAATCATAAACTTGATCAATCAAGTCTCAAACAATCCTAGATATCAATCTAATCACAATACAACTCCCAATCATGTTAAAAACAAAGAATCAAAGATTCTAGTCAACATGTGTCTCTAATTAGACTATTCAATTAGATTGATTATGAAGCTACCTTTCTCAATAGCATTCACTAAACATATATATACATATAGAAGAAGAAACCCCAAGCAAATTGAAGGTTTAAAAGGATGAAATCACAAAGTTATGAACTCTACCTTAATTACACGAGCTGGTTCGGTTTTCTATGAGGATCTCTCAGAAAATCAATCAAACAGCTGCAATACCACTTGGAAAAGGTAGAGGACTTGAATACGAACAATCTCCAACTTGAATCACTCAATTCCGACTTCGTATGAGAAAGTTATGGTGTTTGGAAGTTGAGAAAATTTGGGAGAAAATCATAGACGGGATTTCACAATTTTTCTTCTTTGAAAACAAATGGAGGGAATTGGAGAGGTTTAAAAAGAATGGGAAGAAGGGCAAAATTGTCCAAAACAAAAGTGACCATCAGCCAACCCCACGTGTGGTCAGTGTGTGCCACACGTGGCCAGAGAGGAGTTCTGGCCGTGTGGCACACGTGGCCATCTAGCTTGGCCTTTTGGCTGAACAACCTCCTCGCGCACCTCTCGCGTTCTTCAGATTTATTCGGGCATCCGAAATCCGAATTCGAATCCGTTTTTGGATTACGAACTGTGACTCCATCATGCACGATGATGACTATGAAAATTTGACAAATGGTTGAGAATTCATCTCGGAAAACGACGACGAACACAACTCAACGAATGAGAATGAAAAGTAGCGTAGCTGCATCGTTTGGACTCGGAACTTAACGTATGAGTAACTGAAATGACCGGGACTCAATAAGGAATCAAATAAGACCATTTTCAAGTCCAAAACACAAGAAACACAAACATACAAACACAAGTTCACATATGAATGCCATTTCCTATACATAGTCCTAGAACATGCAACTCTAAAATGTATGAGCATTTGAGTACAATGCATGAGCATACAAAATCATGTGAATGTGTTATATAAATGGTGCAAAACGATGCAAGGACACTTATGAATGATTTGTGTATGTGTGCCTAGGCCTTGTAAAAGGAATGAGGTCAATTATACCTTTGATGAGCAATGAAGCTACTTCCCCTTATCAAGCCATCATCTTGCATGTACCGTAGACAAATCTTTCTTTGAAGCTTTGTATCATCATCAATATGACCACATAAACATTACAAGATAAACACGTTTTGATATGGAATATATGCCAACAACAACCAAAAACCTAACAATCCCCCCCTTTGGCAAATTCCATGTCAAAACCCCTATACAAATACTAAAACAATTACAAAGAAAATTTGGTCATAATGTGTACATTGATTTACACTCTAAGACAAAATTTCCAATAACATGTCTTGAACTTCATCTTGGTCTTCTCTTGAAATCACCTATAAAATAGCTTGAAAGCACAAAGATCTCCAAGAGACAACACATATGGCAAAATATATGTATTGGCAAGAAAAATAACACAAATAAAGTCCATTTTGATAACATGTATGCTCCCCCTAAATACATGCCATCAACCAAAATATTCTAGCCAATATTACAAGCCATATAGTTCAAGAAAACAAAATACAATAAAACATAACATCTTGAGAAATAAGAAAGCTAGAACAACCATATATCTCCCCTATCATTCTCCCCCTTTTTGACATGATATAAAGCCAAAGAAAAGGAAATAAGAAAAAATATACCTCAAGGCCATTCTAGTCTCTTTTACCACCGAGAAAGATTGAGCGACTGGATGATCGTGCATAATGCTTTGGAGTAGTGGCATTCCTTTCCAATTCCTTGATCTTCTCATCTTGAAGCTCAACTATAGCATTTAGCTCTTCAAACTTCCGGTGTGCTTCCTCAAGTTGTCTCTCCGACTTTTCAACCCTATTCATCAAAAGTAAAGCCCACGAAGGAAGAATAGGTGCACTAAGTACATGGCTTGAATCACATGACTCATCAAAAAGCCTAATAGTATCATTAGGTCCTCCCTTTCCTTTGTAAGACATGATAGACAAACATTTTTCACTTATCTTGTCCAAAGGAGGTAGAAACACATCACCTTCTTGATCCTTCAACCCCATGGCTAAACAATAGTGAGAAATAAATCCCGGAAATGCTAATTTCTTTTCCAAACGAGAAGAACTAGCAACATACTCAATTTGTTCAATAAGCACTTGTCCAAGATTAATAGGCTTACTAGTCACTAATGCATATACAACTCTAATCTTTTCTCTATTGAGTTCGGTAACATTAGTAGAGACAATCAAATTTGCACAAACAAATAAGTGCCAAAATGCACTAATCTTGGTCAACTCACCTTGCCTAATAAAAGCACGTTTCCCCCACACAAAATTAACATCATCACAAAGAGTTTTACCCATCAAATCAAGATTTTCTTCAACATCAACATCTAAGAAATCTGATTCAATCTCATTGGGCAAACCTAGAAACTCATTCAATTTCCAAGCACAAACTCTAAATGTTACACCTCTTAATTCCATGACGGCATCTTCAAAAGTGGTACTCTCCCTGTACTCATAATAGAACTCTCTAACTAATGTCTCATTTGCAATGCCCATAGAGTCAATCCAAGAGTTCCAATTCCTTTCACATATAGCCTCATGAACATAAGAGTTAATACAAGAATTCAAATCAATACCTCTTTCTTGAATAAACTTTTTGCATCCAAATATCCCCAAATCCTTCACCTTGATTGCTTTGGATATCTTGGAAGAAGATGTAGGCTTTGATTTGTCAATAGGATTAGAAGAAACGTTACCACCAACTTTCTTAGCTTTTCCCATAACCTTGTATCACACAAAAATACTAACAACAAAAATGAGGGAAAACAACAAACCAAGTTAGTAACCAATAAACATATACAAGGCAAAACAATTTTTTGAACAAATCAATATGCATATTAACAATTGCAAAGCATCTTAAGATTTATCAAAAACTACAAATTATGCCAACAAACAATTTCTTGAAGAATCATGTGAACAAATCATAAAAGAGAACAAAAACATAGCATATTATGCTCCCCCTTGATAAATGCTCTATCTAACATCTAGATAGACAATTGTTCACAAAAATCATCACACAATCATATCTCAAGCAATATTCAAAAGTTTTTCCAAATAGTAGTTTAGTAATCAAACATGCAAACATTTTCCATCACTATCCATCCTTAAACTTTCCATAAAAAAGTCAAACCGGTTTTCATCCGAATTTTGCTTTTAAAGAGAATAGTTTTCAACATGTGAGCGATGTGTGTGCAAGTGGCTCGTTTACCCGTTTCTATTTGTCAACCCGAGCTCATTTGATTTTTCAACTATACTCCATAGCCTTTTTGTTTTTGTTTTAGGCTTGAATCAAAGTTTTTTTTTTTTTTTATTGATTCTTTTCAACTCTACTTTGATTTTTCTAACAAAAACTTATACACCTCTCGGTGGCTTTCACTCATCATAAAGATGTAGCCCTTTCCAACATTGGGCGGCTTCACAATCAATATGTGTAGCCCTTTCCAAGAGGGTGCTCGTTGAGTACTATATTGTCGAAGCAAATGGATACAAACCAAAGGTAATTTTAAATGTACTAATTATAGAACATCAAGAGTATCCAATACTCACACATATATCAAACTCAACAACATAACAAACCATATAAGAGAAGCAAAGTGCATTTTTGAAACCAAGTTTAAGGCTTAAAAGCACATGATCAAAAAGCAAGTAATGAGACTTACTTAAGATCTCTACTTCTCAAGAGAGTAGCTTTCAAAGAATATGAAGCATATTTTTCAAAAAACTTGCCACTCAACAATCATACAAATAAAAACACATATCACGAAAAGATCAATGTGAACAATTATCACCAAAAGATCTTAGACAAGCAAATGTCAACGAGGACCATATAAACACTATATTAGTTCTCAAGTATGACATGCTACATGAAGTGTTAAAATAATGAGTTGAGAGATGAAATAGAGATAAGCAAGCAATGTGATACAAGATATACCTTCGCAAGCTAATTTCATCAAATGCAAGACCTTCACCCTTTTTATGAGTCCTCTTGGCTTGTATGTCCTCATGACTACAAGTTATAGATGTGTCGATTCCAAGAGACTAAAGGCTAAGCATTTCAACTCAAACAAACAAAAATGACTTTCTCTAAAAGTCTTAACAAAGATTATCACCATATAGATAACATGATATGCAACTTCTCAAAAGTTAATCAACAAATTTTGACAATCATAGCAATGAATGTGAAATAGCCAAGTTCATGTCAAGTTGTATAGATACTAAGCAAAAATGCTAAGCTTCTTTAACAACAAGACACTAATCTTAAAGCTAACTCACATGTGCAACTTACACTATTGGTAAGAGCACTCACCCTTGACAAACTTTGTCTTGGGTGAATTAACAATTGACAACAATGTTGAATCTAGAGTAAAGTTCTTCCACAACTTGATTTACAATAATATCATTAATACTCTTCTTTCCAACATTGTTAGCACCATGTGCATTGTCAATATTAACAAGATTTTTATTCTTCACATTTCGAGAACTCTTAACATGCATTGAATCATTAACATGCTTTCCATATTCAAAAGCTTTAGCATGCTTGAGCTTATAGGCAATCTCTCTATTCCTAGAGGCATTTTCCATATTGCAATATTCAATGAATTTATAGCACTTGGGCTTGATATGACCTATGGTATTGCAAAAATGACATATGGGAACAAAAGAAGAGATTTTACCTTCCGGAATGGGAGAAACACAAGTGGAAGTGGAAGTGTCAAGGAGTACCTTGTTCTTAACTTTGTTCTTGATCTTGGAACGTCTCTTCTTAGGAGCTTTCTTGTCAACTATGACCTTGCTTGTAGGAAGTGATGCTTCTATGAGCTTCTCCTCAACTACCGCGTCACTTGAGCCTCCTAGTTTCAAATTAGAGATGATCCTATCCCTTTCAAGAACAACCTCTTCAACTTCTCTAAGCTTCTTGACAATAGCATTCTTTTCACACAAGAGCCTTCGAGTTGTAGCAACAAACTCATCCACTTGTATATTGATCAAATCATTTTTCTCATCTACCTCACTTAAAGCTATCTTCAAACTCTTTTCAAGACTCTTTACCTTAGCCAAAAGTTCATCATAGGTAGGATTCTCACTTAGACACACTTGATGATTTGAATCAACCTTATCTTCCAAAGAATCTTGACTAGTATCATCTAGAGATGAATAAGAAGCCATGAAGCCAACAAAGTTGCTCACTAGCTCTTCTTCACTTGAAGACTCATCACTTGAGCTCTTCTCATCACTAGATTCATCATCTTCACTCCAAGTAGCCGCCATAGCCTTCCCTTTCTTGTCCTTCTTAGAATCACCACTTGGACAATTCGAAGCAAAATGTCCAAACTTCTTGCACTTGAAGCATTGGACCTTCCTATTGCTCTTGACATGGCCGCTCCTCTCATGAGGTGGAGCAAAGGATTTCTTGACCTCCTTGTCTCTTGAGAACTTGCCATTTGGCTTGGCTCCTTTCTTCAAGAACTTCCTAAACTTCCTAACCAACAATGCCATCTCCTCATCCTCTTCGCTACTACTAGCTTCTTTTACAACCTTGATAGTTTAACCCTTGTTCTTGGCCTTTGGTTTCATACGCTTCAAAAGTTTGAAGAGACCCTAATAGTTCATCTAAGCTCATGTCATCGACATCCTTGCTCTCTTCAATAGCGGTAACCTTGGCCTTGAATCGTTTAGGGAAAGATCTTAGAATCTTCCAATTTAGCCTCTCACCGGAGATAGGAGTACCAAGTGCTTGGCACTTGTTAGCGATGTCTAGTAGCTTGTCTTGGAAGTCAACAAACTTGTCTTCCTCACCCATTTGCAACATCTCAAATTGGGAAGTGAACAATTGAAGACGAGACTTCTTCACCGCTTTAGTCCCTTCATTGGTGACCCGGAGTGCATCCCAAGCCTCCTTTGCGGTTTCTAGATTTTGGATGTAACTAAATTGTCTACTATCCACACCTCCGAAAATAGCATTCACCGCTCGATGATGCCATTTTGCTAACTCAAACTCATTAGTAGACCACTCACTCCTAGGCTTGGAAACGGTCACACCATTCTCAGTCTTATTGGGAGCAAGATAACCTTCTTCAACGGTCATCCAAGCTCTCTCATCAATAGAGCAAATGTATGCCTTCATCCTCAATTTCCAAAACCTGTAGTTGTGACCCTTGAGAAGAGGAGGCCTAGAATTCGAAGCCCCTTCGGTCGTCACATCATCTTGGAAAACCATACTAGCAAAAACCTAAGCAATTCACTTGTAAGTATAACCCGGATCTCGTCGAGTGCCGTCCAACGACCCGCTTTGATACCAATTGAAAGTATACAAACAAGGTTAAATTGCTTAAGACGTACCTAGAGGGGGGGTGAATAGGTTTTTCGCCTAATTTCAATCCCTTGAACAAACATATGTTTGTCCCTCAAGGTAGCCTTACAACATAAACATCACGGAATCATACTAAGACAAGTTATCATGTGATCATTCATACATTGTCTAAGTATCAATAAGTTGTATGAGGATAAAGAAAATACAAAAACAATTAACAAGAATACTTGTATATCAATATATGTTCAATCGTTACAAGTATATACAAATATTGCTATACATAAAATTCTAAACAATATACAAAAGAAATGTAATTACAAATATGATCAAAAGAATATATTTACAAATCACACTTTACAAAATCTTGAATCCAAAACATCACAAGTGAAGATTGTACTACAAGAATAAAATATATACAAAAACAAATATAAAAGATAGAGATAGAAAGAATTAACACAAGGGATTTTTTAACGTGGTAAAACCTCCAAGGAGGAAACATCCACGGGTTGAATTACAACCATTGGGTACTTATATATATTTGGAAAGTAAATTAGAAATTCCACAAAATGACCAATCCTAGATCACCAACCCATGTGGAGTCTATGTTTACCCAATCCCTATTGGAAGATACAAAATCCCTCAATGATGTAAACCACCACATATTGGAACTCATACCAAAACCAACATCGTTGGAAGATTAGAAATTCCTCAAGAGTGCATACACATCCCATGTACCCTGCTCTATCGGACTCTATGTCTAACCAAACACCCGGGCCTACCAATATATAAGCCAACTCTCTATATAAGGCACACGTGCCTCTAGAAAGCCTCCCATGCATGACTATCCAAGTCCTCCCAACTCTAGCCATGACTTCTTGCTTGTCTATCCAAGTCCTCCCGACTCTAGACAAGACTTCTTGCTTACCTATCCAAGTCCTCAAGACTCTAGGCAAGACTTCTTGCTTGGCTATCCGAGTCATCCCAACTCTAGCCAAGACTTCATGCCTTTTACAAGGACTTCCTAGTGTGATCATGTGAATGCAAGTGACGCAATCAATCAAAACAACAAAGAACATGTGATCAATACATTCCATGGAACAACTAGATCTAGAGATGTGAAAACACAAGCAATAGAAAACTAGATGCAAAAACATGAATGAAAACCTAGAGCATGTGAATACAATTAACACATAAAACTACTAGATTCATTCATACAAATAACACTTGAACAATTCATATACATGAGGCACAAGTTCAAGATGTTATAAACATACATAAAAATGCTAGAATCACAAAATGTATTCAACAAGTATTCTAACCAAAGATTTAGAGATAGGAGATATGTTAAAAACAAACCAATCCTAAATATCTCTAAAAACACATATAAAGGCTCTAATCCTAGATTTCATCAATCATGGATCAAAGTCACATATAAAGGATTATTAATCATAAACTTGATCAATCAAGTCTCAAACAATCCTAGATATCAATCTAATCACAATACAACTCCCAATCATGTTAAAAACAAAGAATCAAATATTCTAGTCAACATGTTTCTCTAATTAGACTATTCAATTAGATTGATTATGAAGCTACCTTTCTCAATAGCATTCACTAAACATACATATACATATAGAAGAAGAAACCCCAAGCAAATTGAAGGTTTAAAAAGATGAAATCACAAAGTTATGAACTCTACCTTAATTACACGAGCTGGTTCGGTTTTCTATGAGGATCTCTCAGAAAATCAATCAAACAGCTGCAAGACCACTTGGAAAAGGTATAGAACTCGAATACAAACAATCTCTAACTTGAATCACTCAATTCCGACTTCGTATGAGAAAGTTATGGTGTTTGGAAGTTGAGAAAATTTGGGAGAAAATCATAGACGGGATTTCACAATTTTTCTTCTTTGAAAACAAATGGAGGGAATTGGAGAGGTTTAAAAAGAATGGGAAGAAGGGCAAAATTGTCCAAAACAAAAGTGACCATCAGCCAACCCCACGTGTGGTCAGCGTGTACCACACGTGGCCAGAGAGGAGTTCTGGCCGTGTGGCACACGTGGTCCACACGTGGCCATCTAGCTTGGCCTTTTGTCCGAGCAACCTCCTCGCGCACCTCTCGCGTTCTTCAGCCCTATTCGGGCATCCGAACTCCGAATTCGAATCCGTTTTTAGATTACAAACCATGACTCCCTCATGCACGACGATGACTATGAAACTTTGACAAATGGTTGAGAATTCATCTCGGAAAACAACGACGAACACAACTCAACGAATGAGAACGAAAAATAGCTTAGCTACATCGTTTGGACTCGAAACTTAACGTATGAGTAACCGAAATGACCGGGACTCAGTAAGGAATCAAATAATACCATGTTCAAGTCTAAAACATAAGAAACACAAATATACAAACACAAGTTCACATATGAATGCCATTTCCTATACATAGTCCTAGAACATGCAACTCTAAAATGTATGAGCATTTGAGTACAATGCATGAGCATACAAAATCATGTGAATGTGTTATATAAATGGTGCACAATGATGCAGGGACACTTATGAATGATTTGTGTGTGTGTGCCTAGGCCTTGTAAGAGGAATGAGGTCAATTATACCTTTGATGAGCAATGAAGCTACTTCCCCTTATCAAGCCATCATCTTGCATGTACCGTAGTCAAATCTTTCTTTGAAGCTTTGTATCATCATCAATATGACCACATAAACATTACAAGATAAACACGTTTTGATATGGAATATATGCCAACAACAACCAAAAACCTAACAAATTGTAATGGCGATTACAACCTAGGTCAACCATGTCAAACCCTATACGGTTACTAATCCACCACTACCACCCACAGGCCTTCGAAAGTGAACCTAGTCCTTTGCTTGCAAACTACCAAATGGTAAATATAAGACTTGGCTCTCTAAAAGAAGAGATTAACAACCTAAAGTGAATATATACAATATTCAAAGTGCATAAATGCAAGGTCAAACATTTAAGTTTATCTAGGCATGGATGAACATGTTATACACTCATAAATATCATTTTGCTATATGACATGCTTACAACATAGCTATATGAGCAAGCAAAGACCTATATGCAATAGCTATCACAAACAACTCACAAAACACAATAAAAAGCTATCTTGAAACTAGTCAAGTAATAAAGATGCAATCTTGAAACTAATCAAGTCATAAATGAGCTATCTTGTAAAGCAAGAACATGTGAAATGATGTAGATGATGTTCTAGCTACAAGTCATGTGAGCAATAATTAAAACCCTATAGAAAATCAAACTAGAACATGCTAGATGATGTATGAAACATGAAAGTATGAAGGGTGTTTGTGTTTTGTGTAATAAAAATCAAGTCTTGATACCTTTGCTTTGAAGTTACTTCTTCAGCTCTCAAAATGTGTAATTTTTGCTCTCTAAAATGACCAAAGGCTATCAAGATATATATATATATATATGAGCCTTGATAGCCTAAGACAAAGTGAAAGCATTTTGGATAAGTTTCCAGAAACAGGCAATTCTACGCCTTTGGTTCTACGGTCGATGTCCGCATAACAAGGGCGCCGAATCCCAACAGACGTGCTGACATAGATTATGTGCCTTCATTCTACGCCTTGCCCGTAGAACAAAGGCGCTGAAATATAATCAGACCCACTGGTCTGAAATCAACAACCATGATCTGCGACCCATTATCGCCGAACTAAGGGTGCAAATTTGACACCAGATCAACTGGTCTCAATTCTACGGCCTGATTCTGCTATCACTAACTGCTGAACCAGGGCGCAGAAAGCCCCTTGACTTTGTATCCTAATGCCTAAACATGTTATGGCAAAAAGCAAGATACAATCAATTAAACAAGCATGAAGAGATATTTAATAAACATAAATGCACACAAATAAAAACAGACAATATACAAGAAATAAAGATATGCATGAGTTGTGAGTGTGTGCAACTACATCTCTTCAATTAAGAGTCAAGGCAAGTAAACTACCTTCCTTGAGGCTCTTGATATCCAGAATGAGGTCCTTTGACATTTGATGAGGATTTCTTCAATCATAAACTACCCTTACATATTGAACCTCATTGTGGTTTTGTCAACGAAATAAGCCAATAAAAAAGTGAGGCACTTACAAACTTTTCTAGTACTAAACAGGACTGCTGCATGTTTTACTACTACTATAAGTTACTAATAGGACTATTGCTTGTTTTCAACTTTTCTACTACTAAACAAGACTGATGTTATTTTACTACTATTACTATAAGTTGCTAACAGGACTATTGCATGTTTTTCAACTTTTCTACTACTAAACAGGACTACTGCTTGTTTTTCTACTACTCTACTACTATAAATTGCTAACAAGACTATTGTTTGTTTTCAACTTTTTTACTACTAAACAGGACGGATGCATGTTTGTCTACTACTCTACTACTATAAGTTGCTAACAAGACTATTGTCTGTTTAGAATATTTGTCATTAATGTATAGGATTTATGTTTTCGTTAAGGAATCAATTAGCTTAATTATATGACTTCTTGATTCTTTCTTGGTTGTATTTCTCTTTCTGTTTTTAATTAAGGAATCAATTAGCTTAATTATAGGATTGTCTGATTATTTCCTAGTTGTATTTCTCCTACAAATTACCTCCTACACAAAGAAGAATAATAACAAAATATGAATATTTTCACTAAGATCTACGAATTTAGTCAATATGGGTGTAGTTGGAATTAGTTTTAGACTTTCAGTGATAGGATTATGGATGCATATGGTTTGATTTAGTTTTAAAACAATACATTAGAGTTTAATTGATGTCAGTACTACACTTTGGGTTAGAAATTTCAGCAATTCACTATAGTAAAATAGTCAATTAAATAGTTTCTCAATAAGGGTCTTCATCTTCTGAATCAACTTATTGCATCTAGATTTAAGAATAAGAGAAGACTCGGCATACCAGTTCTGTTTATAAAAAATTCACAACCATCACGCTTCTGCCCACTTCTCTGAATATATATACTAGAATAACCATCGATCTCCATAATTCTTTTGTAAAAGTCATCATGGTCTAATTCCTGTAAGGCTTGTAACAGAAACCACAATTAGAATATGTCAAGGAGATGATATATAAAAAATACTCAGACATGAGTGCACGTGCACACATATGATAGATTTGAAAGGAACTCATGTTATGAACTTATGATGAAGAAAAATTTATAATTTAAGATCATGAGTTGAACAGATAGCCGAAAACAAAGAGCAAATAATGAGCCACCCCCACCAACATAAATATGTAAATCAAACCTGTAAGCATAGGAAGTAGGGATGGCCATTTTCCCCCGGGGCCCCAAATCCCCGCTCCCCCATCCCCATTTGGGGATTTTTTTTTTGGGAAAAACGGGGAAATGGGGGGGGGGGGGGGGGGGGGGGGGATGGGGATGAATTTTATCCCCAAATTGAAATGGGGATGGGGATGGGGAGGGGTCCCCCCATCCCCATTTCCCCATTTTCCCCAAAAAAATTATGTAAATGGGGATGGGGATGGGGGAAGCTGCCCCCATCCCCATTTCCCCATTTCCCCCAAATATATAATATAATATAATATAATATAATATATTAATATATATTTATTTTTATATTTTTATATTTTTATTATTTCTATTATTTCTATTATTTCTATTTTACTAACTATAAATACATATTTATGACTTAAAATCTAACTTATATAGGCAAAATGGGGGAATGGGGAAATGGGGGATCCGGGGGAAATGGGGAATCGGAGAAACGGGGAAAAATGGGGAAAACGGGGAAATGGGGATGGGGGTGGGGAGACCTCCCCCCAAATCTACCCCATCCCCATTTTCCCCAAATGGGGAAATGGGGGGGGATGGGGGAGGGTTTGGAAATTGGGGATGGGTATGGGGGGACCTATATCCACCCCATTTTCCCATTGGCCATCCCTAATAGGAAGTCAGCACCAAGGTTCATTAGAACAGTTAAAACAGCCTCTAATATGAGCACTATTAGCAAACATGAAATTATGCAATTACGTACTCAGATGACAGTAAACATGTTGCAACTTAGACCTCAACCTACAATAGAATGCAAAAATAAACACTATCTTTTTTAAGAATGATTTAAAACTATACATACCTAAGACACCTAATCTGCCAATTAACATAAATTGAAGGAAAAAGAATTATCACAAAATTATGAAATCAAAGTTAGAAGATTTACTTGAGGCAAGATGATGAAGAGTGTGGAAAAAGAGAGTTCTTCAGATAAACCTATATGATAAAGTAAAATTTCACATATCAGAATCAAAGCCATAAAAGTCTCAAAATTTCCTTCATAATTGGATAATCTATCATGAAGGATTTCCTATCTATAAAATAAATCTATCGGTCATTTTATCATGGGATAAATTAGATGTAGAAGTCGCGTTTCAGTAAAAGCTAAAAAAGACAGCTTCATTCTGGTTATCTGGTAGAAGGCTCAATGTCCTATTCTCTTTTGAGAAGATACAACTCAAAGAAATTTTTGCCACATATTCAACTAAAATATAAGTACATTTGGATATCTAATATCCTTCTTCAAGTTTCAAAGCTTGTGGAATAGAGTTATGAAAAATTGGATTATGAAGTTATAAAGGATCCAGTTTATGAATATGATATGACATCAAACAGAATGTTTTACAACTTACCACCCTCAATCAAAACAATAGTTGGCACTAAAGAAACATCACAATTTCTTAAAGTATCCCATCTTACATAAATAATATGAGAATGCTAATAGAATGACACAATAGAACACTTACTTTTTGATAGCTAATGGTGGTGATAAGTTTTTCATACCTGCACTAAAATGTTGTATGAGACAAGACAGAATTTAATGCCTGCAGTATGAAATTTTGTAATGTCGTGATTAGATAGTATAATCAAATTTTAATATAATTCATCTGTTTCCCTTCTAATACTACTCCCTAAGATATATAATTATAATTAATCATTCTTGTTTATCCAAGTGAAAGAATACTAAGTCCATCACACAATGGGGAGCAGACAAATGCAAAGCTTGTTTGTGGTAGACACGAAATCAAAGTATTAGGATCCAATCCAGTTTTCACAAATTGGGACCAGATCATGTAAATCTGATAGACTTCAGATGAAACGAAATTTGAACTTTAACATGATAGCCGAGGAAGCAATGGACAAGTCTTACCATGATAGAATCACTGCTTTTCTGCTTCTATATACAGACATCAAGAGAATAATGGAGAATTTGAACTTTTGTCGACTGGGCTGAAATGCAAAATTTATCAATTTGCTATTTGCACATTATCTGTTTGTTATTAGGCTTCACTGATGAGTGATGACTCTTAACAGGACCAGCCCAAATGGCAAGGCCTTTGGTGCTATGTTGGGTCACAACATGATAGGCAACGACTGCATATCAACCCGGCCCATTTCATAAGGCCTCCTATGGTGCCATTCACTTTTTCATTTATTTTTCCTTTTTTATTTATCATATTTGTAGATTTTTATCTTGTCGGGTTTGGACAGATGGTGTCATACTTAAAAAATATATCTATTACTTTCTTTTTTTAAGTTGACACCGTTGTGGGCAGAGAATATGACAATAATGGACTCTATAAGCACGATTCAAAATGCAATTACCACTCAAGAGGAGAATATCTCCACAGTTTTTATAGTTTAATAAGTAAATTTAGACTTAGTTATATTTGCAATACCATAATTTGAATTTTGGAAGGTATGGCTTCATTTCAAAGTCTCCAACCATTGAGGTAACGTAATAAATAATAGGGATGTCAAAAATCCTCATGGGTACAGGGCTCCGCGGGGATCCACCCCATTTCGGGCGGGTTTGGTACATGTTAACTGGGTTATGGGGCGGGGATGAGATTTGATTTTAAAACCCAATTAATTTTCGGGCGGAGAATGATATTTTGGTCCCCGCCCCGTCCCGGCCCCATACCCTAATTAACATGTTGCATGGATGATTAAGAAACAAGAAACACAGTTATGTTACAATTTTTTTCTTCAATTTACTTTCAAAATATAATTGGTAAGAAACCTTTTTCTTATAAACAATTAAAATGTATTTTTTTTTTTTTTTTGGATACAGGTATACATGGAGATAAAAGATGCATGGTCACATTTTTGTCATTAGCACTTGTTCTTAGACAAGTATCATGAGTTAAACACTCAATCTTTATTTTCTTTGGCAGATTTAATTATGACGATTTTATATTTCAATTTCATTTTTATTGAAAAAGAACAGTGTAATATTCATATGTTTAGTAATTTAGTTTGTGATAGACTTACTATGAATTAAAGTTTATTTACTTTTTTAACTAATTTTTTCTTCAATTATTTAATATTTGTATAGACCGATTGACATTTGTGATTGTGGCTTACAATATAATGTGTATAATTATTAATGTTGTCTTAATCAAACGGGGCTGGGCAAGGTGGGGCGGGTACCAGGAGCCTTGTCCCTAAATGTGGATTCCCCATCCCCACCCCAAGTGGGGAATATGACAGGGATGGAAATCCTATTTATATTTGGGTTTGGGGAATGGGGATGGTATCCCTACCCCGTACTCGCCCCATTTACATCCCTAATAAATAAGTAGAGAAGTTATTGTGAAATTCTTTAATGTTATGTCTTTATAAGAGCATCTTCAATGGTATAAGCAAATTTTGATCCTCAAAAGTTGCCTCCTCAGCATTCAAGGATTGTTTTCGTGATTGCTAAATTTGATGATTCTATAGTCCGTAATGGTACACTTGTAATGGTACATTTTTTTTTTCTAAAAAATAAAAAAATTATAAAAGACAACAAAAAGTATATAATATGGGTATTGATCCATTCGTAATGAAGAAACGGATTTTACCTGAATGAAATTTTTGGGGTTGAAACAATGATGAAATACATAGGTCATTAGAGAAAAAAAAAAAGCCATAGAAGAGAGAGAAAGAATAAAATTACTATAGTTATTTTGGGTTAAGTTTGTATTTAATGATTGAAAGTCAATCTTCAAATTTTATTTCTGAAGAGGCAATTTGATTATTGATAACTATTATTGCTAAATTTTAGTAACTTTGTTGGACAGTATTTTTTAGATAAATAATGAAATTTTGATTACTCTCTTACTTTTGAGGATACCATTGGAGATGCTCTAACCTCATACGTTTTGATGAAAACTTTTTATTATTTTATTTTTTTTATTTTTTGTTTTTATTAAAAGTTGGGTTAAAACAACTACATTGGTTTCTAATAGCCTTAAAATGGTAAAATTAATTATTATTGTTGTTTCTATTTTTAACAAAGTCTTACACATAAAAAAACATCATTTCACCTTTGCTCCAAAACACTATAACATAAACATTATCAGTTAAATCTTTACAGACTCCCAAAAGCCAAAATTAATTTATTAAGGTCGGTTGAATTCCAATATTTTTAAGGTTATATGTTAGTTTGTCATAAAATTTAAATTTAAGGAAGAATAAGAACTTTTCTCATTTTCTTTTATTTCATTTCATTTCTAAGAAGCTACAATATAATATATTAACAAAGGGTAAATGTAAAATATATATAGAATAGAAAATTAAAATTACCCTCTTCAGAATTAAGACAGGTATTAATGTTCAATATCTACAACTCACACAATTGCTTGTAATAGTGAAGCTGTTTACTGTTAAAATACTTTTCAGAATAAAAACCTTCCTTTGAAGATTATTCTGCTTGATTTTGTGTCTCCAAATTGAAGAATTTGTGGAAACAGATCAGTCCAACTTCAACTTCATATACAATGATGGATTCCTCCAAGCAAATCTAAGCTTAGATGGAACTGCATTCATAAGAAAAGATGGAATAGTAGGTGTGACAAATGATGAAGGTAGAATTCTAGGTCATGCCTTGTATCCCTATGTACCATGTACACTTCAAACAACACAACATTGCAATGAGCTTCTCCAGTGCCTTTGTCTTCTCAATCAAACCCAAATACCCTGAACTTGGAGGCCATGGTCTTCCTTTCGCTCTCATGTCCACAAAACAACCCATGTACTGCCTTGCAAATCAGTACTTGGGGCTTCCAAATGATACCCCAATGCTTTTTACTCTACTCGTATCTTCGCAGTGGAGTTCAATACTATACGTCCAGAACCTTGAGCTCCATAACATCAATGACAACCATGTTGGAATTGACATTTCAAGTTTGGTTTCAAACATATCCGAACCAACTGCTTATTACACGTTTGTTGTTCTCAAGAATGGAGATCCAGTTCAAGCTTGCATTGATTATAGTAGCCAGGAGATGTTGATTAATGTTACAATATAATAGTCCTCTTGGACTTCCGAGGCCACACCAATCTTTGTTTTCATTTCTGAAACAAATTAACGGTGTGTTCTAATATTAATATAGAAAGGGGTGAATAGATTTTAACCTTTATTACCAAATTTTCGCGTTTAGTCAATTTATAAAAATACCTCAATCTAGTCAATACAATAAATCAAGTGTAAAGGTGCGGAAATATAAATGGCACTTGATTTTTTACTAGAAAACCCTAATCCCGGGAAAAACCACGGGCTATTATGTGAGCCACACACGAACAACGAATCCACTAATTGTGATAACGTTTACTACCTAATCCCGGTTAATAACCCGCTACCACTCTCTGCAGGCCTGTAAAAGTGGACCTAGTCCAATTGCTTATATGAGCACCTAATCCTGGTAGTCACACAAGACTTGGTTCTCCAAAGAGATAACACCCTAAGTGAATATGCAAGATATCCAAATATGCAAATAGAGCTAGGGTACACTAAATGCTTATCTAGGATTATATGATGACAATAAAATCAATCATAGATATCAAAATAGCTATATGACATGGCATACAACTTTAGTTATGTTAAGGATAACCAATCCTAGATACAATAGCTATAAAAAACAATCTCAATCATATTAATGAGATCAATCTAGCTAGATGACATATAAGCATGAAAACCTAGCTATCATAAGTAACCCAATCAACACATAATCTCAATCATGTATGTAGAAATTAATCTAAACACACAAGTAATAAATGAGATAAAATTGACAAGTAAGAACACAAATTATGTAAGATAATAGTGTTCAACTTACCATACATGTGTGTTGAAGAAGACCCATGCATTAGCACATACTAGATGATCCTAGATGATGCTTAGATAATGATTTATGCATGTGGAAATGGGTTTAGAGAAATAAAGATGTAATCTTTAAGCTTTTTCTCTCAAGTCTCTCTAAATATCTCTCTAGGGTTTTTAGAATGCAAGACTTATGTTCTAAACCAGAGATAATGATGTATTTATAGAGATCAAAAACAGGGTACATGAAAAGTCAAGTTTGCCCCTGAAAATGCATAATTGGCGGTTTCAATCGGCAGTCGGGACCGCCGATTTAAACCACCAAATTGAAACCCGAGACCGCTGGTTTCAAACAGCGCTTTCATTCAGCGGTTCCATGACCGCCGATCACAACCGCCGATTTGGACCTGAGACATAATTATCAATCAGGTCTCAAACGGCGATTTCAATCGGTGGTTTGGCCGCCAATCATAACAGCCATTTCACCAAAAATGGTGAAACCAAGGAGAAGACAAGTGCTTCTCCATCGGCGTTCATTGCGCTAAACTAAGCACACCAATATGCACGGACGGACGTTTCCGAACATACTACGGGAAACGAATTACACCACACTTAAAACTAGCATACATGAAGTGCACATGTGGGTATTGAATGCATCCTAATGCCTAACATGTCATGGCATTGTCATTGAACAAGATGCAATCAATTAAACATGCATGAATAGAATTCATGGCTTTGTATCCTAATGCCTAAACATGTCATGGCATTTCAATGAAGTAGATGCAATCATTTGAAACATGCATGAAGAGATATTCAAGAACATAAATGCACACATATAAAAACAAACAACATACAAGTATTAGAGATATGCATGAGTTGTGAGCATGTGCAACTAGATCTCTTCAAAGCACGTAAGCACTAGAATATACCTCCAGTGCTTCTTCTCTTGAGGTCTTGAAAGGGCCTTGGTTGTGCAAGTCACCAACCATCAAAAGCCTAAACTACCCTTACATCAAGCCTCACATGTGGTTTGTCCATGAAATAAGCCAATCAAAATATGAGACCTTACAATCTTCTCATTTGGCTATTTCGTGACTAAATCACCACTCACATTGATCCTCACAATAAAAATAGAAAGTAAAAGGATTTTCTACATTACAAAGAGATAATTAAAAGCTATATCTTCAAGTCTTCAATCTCTTGTAGAACAATCAATTTTTCTAAACAAAGTTTCTATACTTTCCAATACAAGTATATGTGAGATTAATCAAGTGAGATAAAATAAGCATTTGCAGTAAAGAATTTCACATTAAAGAAAACATGCAACATCATGTAATGAATGTGCAATGCAAATGCTCCCCCTCAATGGGTTACTCTTCATCAATAGGTAAACTCCCTAATCATGTGAATGCTACAACAATTTAGCAATTAGCATTCTCCCCCTACTATATACTACTCCCCTTTTTTGTCATGAGATGGGCAAATGAGTGTTCCCCAACCAGGTCACAGGTCACTTGTAGTAAAGAGAGATAGTAGCATACAAGTCATTTGCATAATCATATAATACACTTTATGCAACTCAATTAATTAGAGAGAACAAGGAGATTTATTTTTATTAAAATGTGTGATTAAAAATGCTTTGCATACAATACATATTGCATTCAAGTCTAAAAATCAATGGTATTTGGCAAAACAAATGACAAAGGTTTCCTTTAGGAATTCAAACCAATTTCACCATTTGTTATGAATAAAAGCAAGGATATAGAAAATTCATTTAATTCAATTTTAGAGCAACTATATCCAACTTTATAAGCAAAACATGGCATGAGCGACTTTTTACACCCTATTCGATTTTTCCAGATAAGATATCTATATGATAGAAGACATGTTCAACAAATAAAGAAAGAGAAACATTGGATTTTAAAATCCTTTGAACAGATACAAGATCCCTTATTCATTTGAGTCTCATTAGCTTTTCACACATAGTTTTGCATTTCAAAATACGCAATCATCAATTCATGCTTTTTCATTTGAGCATGTCATTTGAATTTCATGTTTTTCACTTTTTAAGCATGTTAATTAACAATCATCACGTCATAGCGATTATTATAGGTCATTCAAAGAGTACTTCCTATGTATATATCTCCTAGTCCAAAAATGCATGTTTGAACATAAATATGACATGGATTGTAATACAAGCATGGTTCACACTTATTGAAGTAAAAACCTATAAGCATATGTGCAACCAAGCTACTCAAGCAATTAATAAAGAAGCATAAAATATTTCAAATTTTTGCATGCAACAAGTACGCAATTGCTCTCTTTGCTTGAGTTCCCCATATGGGATCAAATACCACACCTTTTCAATGAAGGGCGTGAAGTCCTAAAGACCTACCAAGTCCATTGGACTTAGTTGAACCAATGGAAGACATGTTAGTCTCGTAGCAAGCGGGTTCATCATTTCTTATCCACCTAGGTGACATATTTTCATTCCCAGTGGTCAAGGTTTGCATGTTATTTAAGATCCTAGGATTATTGACTAAAGATTTCCTAGGCATATGCAAATGGACTCTTTTTAGCCTCTTTCTCTCTCTCATTCTATGAACCTTAAAATGCTTAATGTACATAAAGCACTTAGGCCTTATATGCCCATTAACACCACAATAATGACAAGTTGGTATAAAGTGAGAATTAATACCATGTCCTTGTGAAGTCGTTGGAGACTCATCATGCATTTGATGTCTCCTTTGGTGTTGAGCCGATTCATATCTTCTTTATTGTTGAACCGGATTAGGTTGCCTCCTTGGTTGAGGTAGCATGTCATGCCTTCTTGGTCGGTTAGACCATGATTGAGGAAGGCTTGGGCATGGAGCTCTTTGGTGTAGAGATTGAGCACCGCCCTTTGTTGGCATCTTCACTTGGCCATTCTTAGATGACTTTCCAAGATCAATCTTCCTCTTAGGATGATGAGGAGGTGAAGCTTTGCACTTGCCTTGAGCTTGAGGTTGCAATATCTTAACTTTCTTCAAGTCTTGAAGGCGCCTCTTCTCTTTATCCCTAAAAATTCTTAAGGAATTTTCCTTGCAAGCAAGTTCATCCTTCATTGTCTTCATCCTTTGATGGCAATCTTCAATCTCCTTTTCGTATTTAGACACAACAACTATGTCTACCTTCAAGGAGTTACCCATGTCTGAACCCAAAGTCATCTTAGCAAGAGATGTTCTTGCCTTTTCAAGTTCCATTTTCAACTCGCCTCTAATGTCTTTTGCACATCTCACTTTATCATCCAAGTGAGTCATCTTGGCATGTAGTTGAAGATTATCCTTTTCCAATCTAAGGATATCATTCTCTTTCTCCTTCAAAGACTTTTGAAGGGAGTCAATGAACTCTTGGTTGTCCACCAAATTGCCACAAGAGTTCCCAGAGCATGAACTATCATGATCGAAGCATCTCTCACTTGAACTTGTAAGAGTCATTTCTTCAAGGCTTGCTTCTCTCAAGCTCACTCCACTTCGGTTTCCAAACTTCAAGTCACCAATCTTGAAATCTTCAAGTGATACACATTTGGTGATGGCTTGTGTTTCTTCATGGTAGGAAACCAGAAATGTGAAGTAGTTGTTCTCACACTTAATCGAGCTTGTAGGACATCCTTGAACTACTTCAACTTCTCTATCTTTCCAAGTAGCGATCATAGCTTCCCATTTCTTCTTTGACGGGGTCATCTTCTTCTCCTCTTTCACTTTAAAGGTCATCTTTTTTCTTCTCATTTCCTTTAGAGGTCATCTTCTTTTGAGATTTCATAAATCTCCTAAATCTCTCAATGAAGAGAGTCACCTCCTCATCGGAGTCAATTCCTTCTCTCTCAAATTCACTCATAGTGTTTGAGTCAAATGAATGCAAATGAGAAGAATGCAAGATGTATGAAAAAATCAACAATCATACAAAATGCACAACACACCAAAATGAGCAAAGGATCACCTAAGTATATCTAGGAACCTGCTCTTATACCAATTAAAACAAATTAACAGTGTGTTCTAATATTCCTTATTACCAAATTTTCATGTTTATTCAATTTATAAAAATACCCCAATCTAGTCAATACAATAAATCAAGTGTAAAGGTGCGGAAATATAATGACACTTGATTTTTTATGTGGAAACCCTAATCCCGAAAAAACCACGGGCTGTTATGTGAGCCACACACGAACCTTGAATCCACTAATTGTGATAACGTTTACAACCTAATCCCGGTTAATAACTCACTACCACTATCCGCAGGCCTGTAAAAGTGGACCTAGTCTAATTGCTTATGTAAGCACCTAATCCCGATAATCATGCAAGACTTGGTTCTTCGAAGAGATCACACCCTAAGTGAATATGCATGATATCTAAATATGCAAATAGAGCTAAGGTATACTAAATGCTTATTTAGAATTATATGATGACAGTAAAATCAATCATAGATATCAAAATAGCTATATGACATGGCATACAACTTTAGATATGTTAAGGAAAACCAATTGAAAGTATATAAACAATGTTAAATTGCTTAAAACGTACCTAGAGAGAGGGGGGGTGAATAGGTTTTTCGCCTAATTTCAATCCCTTGAACAAACTTACGTTTGTCCCTCAAGGTAGCTTTACATACAACATATAAACGGGACATTCATACATAGACAAGATAAACATTTTAACATTTAGGCATTGTCTACATATATCAAATTGTTGTATGAGGTATAAAAGCACTAAAAACACAATATCAAAGAATACTTTGTATATCAATATTGTTCAAAGTATTACATGAGTGAACAAATATATCTATACACAAAGATAACAATATATGATGAATTACAAATACAAAAATGATTTAAAGTGGATTGTTCTACAAATCACACTTTACAAATACTTATTCAAATATACAACACAAGTAAATGATATCCAACAAAATAAAACATACACATATACAAAATAAAAGAGATAGAGAAAGAGACAATGGACACAAAGATTTTTACGTGGTAAACCTCTGAAGAGGAAACTGTAGGGAAAAAAATACGTGCACGCAGCGGAAGCGAGACTAAAAAGAGTTTAGTATATTTTAAAAAATTTCCCATATTGAACCTTAACCCTTTAATTAATTAAGCAATATATACCAAAAGATATCGTACCTTTGTCGCGTGATCCGATTGACTATGAGTCGATGGTAATCCGCAAGATCTTCCAATCCGATCACAAACGTGAATCACCTAGGAGCGTGGTCTCCCTTCTCTTTGAATTGTATACCTGAGAATGGACAACAAAACTTTTCTGATCTTTGTTAGTCACAATAAACTCCAAAAGATTGCTAAGAATGTTCTGGTCACTTTTGAATTCACAATCATTAGATTGAAACTCGCGTGAACCTTATTCGAAATTGTGCACAAGACCTCTTGATGTAAAGATCACTAGTACACTATTGAAATAAGAACAATTCTTCTCACAATCTCTCTTGGCCGAATTTCACACTAGTCTAAGAGTTGGATTTTATTTTTCTCTAGCAAAAGAAAAAAACTCTCAATTCCAAGACCTTAGGGTTGCCGATTCCAAAGTTACAAAAACTATGGTGGTTGGATCCATAGTTACAAAAACTATGGTACCGAATTCTTTCCCAAAAACTATGGTTCCGAATTCTTTCCCAAAAACTATGGTTCCGGATTCTTTCCCGAAAACTATGGTTCCGGATTCTTTCCCGAAACTATGGTTCCGAATTCTTTCCCGAAACTATGGTTCCGAATTCTTTCCCAAAAACTATGGTTCCGAATTCTAACCCTAATTCAACTCTTTAGTGTATTTGTGACTATATAAAAGACTTCCTAATTTGACTAAACAAATAAAGTCTTTTATATTTAGTATAATACTAATAGTAGTATACTACTAGGAAACATATTTCCTAATCAGAAAAAGATTTGATTTTTAATTAAATAATTAATTAACACATTAATTAATTTGTGTTAATTAATTTCCATTTAATTAAATAATAAAATAAAACAATATAATGGGCTAAAAATTAGCCATTGCCACCCATGACTAGAACTTGGGCCTACATATTGTTTTCTTATTTTATTTAATCCATTTGGACTTTAATAAAAAAGCCCACATGTGAACTAGACCCATTTTTACTAAAAGAAACAAGCCCACATGCCTTTCATTAATATATTAATATAATTAAACAGCCCATTAAATAAATAATGTGCAAATTATATTCTTAATATATTAAATACAATTCTAAATGGACCCACAAATAGTCCGGTAAAATATATCAAGTGATTCATGCAAGTCCGTGCGGATTGGGGATCTTGGCGGGCCTATCTAAATTTAAGCTTCAATAGACATAACCCAATCACAATCAACAAATGATTCACTTAGGTTCAATCTATTAATTTTAGTTCATTCCACTAAAGAACTAAAATTGCACTCTTAAATAAAGATGGAATAAGTTAACGATACTCATTCATACCCTAGACAATCATATGGGAGATAGTGAATCCTCGTGAAGAATATCAGTAATCGCCAAGAGCTCATAGACCACCTATAGCTCTCCAAGTTACCATATTTACTCATATGACCACACTTTGAACTTGGATATATATTATGACTTGTCCAGAAGTCATCTTTCAATAGACACTATCGAAAACTCAACGTTAAGATTTAATATCCAAAACCACAAAGCATCCATATGATGATATTCTACTCACATTTAATAAATGGAGTCACGATGTCCATATCTATAAATGAAGTCCTCTATCGATTAACAAATGAATACCACCAAACTATCGAGGATAGACTATGCTATATAATCGTACTCATTGATAGCTCAAATGATAACACTTGCAACCATAAGTCCATCATTTATCTCAGGATTAAGATAGACTCTCCGATTGTCCTGATAATAAAAAGACTTTTATCTATTGACGGTTCTATAAAAAGTATTTCATTGTGATCCGGTTCAATGCACCCAGTGCACTAGATTCTTTTACTCGAAGACCCTTCGATGATTTTAGACTCATCACAACACATTTGATCCCACTCAAATGCTAGTAAAAGAATTCTACAACTTTAACAAGATAAAGATGCCCAACCTTTAACTTAAGTTGTGAACGTTATTTAAGACTAACTAAAGAATTGTGTCTACCTCATACATATCCAGATGTACGAACAATTCTTCTTTTCTCATAGTTTTTTGACCTTATGATTATTTACTTTGACAATTATAATAATAAATGCTATATAAGATTTCGTTAACAAATAGAAATCACTTTATTAATATGAAAAGATTGTCAAGTACAACATTACACTCTTGCTATTGAGCATAATCCTAACACCCATTACCTAGCCATCGACCCTATATTCCAACCAGTGGTGCAGAAAAGGTGATTATTCAACCCAGAGAGGAACGCAGCAATCAAGAAAGAGATAGAGAAGTTACTCGTTGTAGGGTCAATAAGAGAGGTCAAATACCCCCAATGGGTAGCTAATATAGTACTGGTCAAAAAGAAAAACAATCAGTGGAGAATGTGTGTGGACTTCACGGACCTAAACAAAGCCTGCCCGAAGGACAGTTTTCCTCTCCCAAGAATAGACCAATTGGTAGATGCCATGACGGGACATGAATTGCTAAGTTTTATAGATGCTTATTCGGGCTGTAATTAGATCCGAAAAAACAAAGCAGATGAATAAAGAACGTATTTTACCACAGATCAGGGATTATATTGCTACACAGTAATGTCGTTCGGTCAAAAGAACGCATGACCAACATATCAAAGGCTGGTGAATAGAATATTCGCTTGACAAATTGGAAGAAATATGGAAGTCCATGTGGATGATATGCTAACCAAAAGCGACACGGCATAAAAGCATTTTGCAGATCTGAGGGAAACCTTCAATATCTTAAGAAAGTATTAGATGAAGCTTAACCCAAACAAGAGTGTGTTCGGTGTACAGTAAGGGAGGTTCCTAGGTTTTCAAGTTCACCAAAGAGGAATCGAGGTAAATCATCAGAGCCCTTGAAGACATTGTTTCACCAAAGACATTGAAAGAAGTACAGAGGCTGACCGGATGTCTCGCCTCACTCAATCGGTTCATAGCAAAATTAACAAACAAGTGTGCTCAATTCTTCAAAGCAATAAAGGAAGGAAAAAAGGCTCGAGTGGAATGAAGAATGTGAAACGGCTTTTCAGAAATTGAAAGAATATTTAGGACGAGCACCCATACTCTCCAAACCAACGGTCGAGGAAACCCTATACAAATACCTATCCCTCACAAAAGTAGCAACCAGTTCAGTGTTGATTTGGCTGGAGGGAGGAGTACAGAAGCCAGTATACTATACAAGCAAAGCATTGCTCCCAGCCGAAACTAGATACTCACCAGCCGAAAAGATGGCTCTAGCATTAATCACAGCAACAAGGAAGCTGAGACCATATTTTTAAGCACATACGGTCATAGTATACACTGACTGCCCACTTAAGCTAATCTTGCAAAGGCCATAATCATCAGGTCGATTAACTAAGTGGGCCATAGAACTAAGTGAGTTTGACATCAAGTATTCTCCTAAAGTAGCATTCAAAGGACAGGTGGCGTCAAACTTTGCAGCTGAATTCATAGAGCCGGACGTCGAAGTAAGAAGGATGATGGAGGAAGACCAAGGAAAGAGTTTCCACTAGAAGTTGCATGTGGATGGATCGTCTAACACTCATGGCAGCGAGGCTGGGATAGTGATATTAACCCCAGAAGGAGATGCTGTGGAATGCACCATGAGGTTCGACTTTAAAACGACTAACAACCAGGCTGAGTATGAAGCTTTACTGGTCGGTTTAAAAATATGCAATCTGCTAAAATTCGTGTTCAGCCCAGTTTTATAGAATCAATAAAAATCCTGTGAGGAAACCTTCCCCCCCCCCCCCCCCCCCCCCCCCCCACTCTAAAAAGAATAAAAAAAATAAAAAAAATAAAACTAGTTAATTACCAAACATGAAGGAAATGAGATAATCCCCTTAAAGTAAAGAACAAGGCTCTCTAAATAGAGGATGAGATTTAGTCTCATAAGGAGCTCGGGCGTTACGAAACCACAAAGAGCGAGTGAATAGTGTCCGAGGGGCAGAGAAGCTAAAGTAGCATGCCCGCTTAGTTGGGACGCTACAAACGCATCACCTAGTGGAAAGACAAATCCAAGGCACCAGAAAACCTGGAAAACAGGATACCTGGCAAACTGCTCCGGGCGCCGCCAGAATAGGTCTAGTGAGATGCACAGCTGAGTTGGCCGATATATGCTACCCCAACGATTCGATAAAACCCTGTAACAGACAAAACCCGGAGACGTCCTAGATGACTTGCGCAAGGAACTAAGTGTATGGTCATGGTAAGTCTCGACATAACACATAGTTTAGAAAGCAACTGCTAGTTAATAAGATACTCGGCTTAGAAGATAATTGCCAGTTAATAAAATACTCGGCTCAAACAATAGTTGCTAGTTAATAAGATATTCAACTTAGAAGATAATTGCCAGTTAATAAGATACTCGGCTTAAACGATAGTTTCCAATTAATAATATACTTTGGCAGTTAATAAGATACTCGGCTTAAGCGATAGTTGCCAATTAAATAAGATACTCAGCTTAGAAAATAATTGCCAGTTGATAAATACACCCGACATAATAAAGAACTACCAGTTAAAACTTGGCGAAAGTTAACCCACCCATTTTTAATCCTAGATCTACGCTCGTTTTTGTTTGCATTATTCGTTTTTTTAGGTATCGCATTCGATACAATTAGTTGTAAGAAAATAAAGCAAAGCAAAAAAAAAAAAAAAAAAAAACAAGTTATGAAGAGTGTGTTAATAAAAAACAGATATACATTGAGGAAATCAGGGGATCAAAACAAACACTGAGCACAATCAAGAAGTTGGGGCTAGGGTTGAGAACTGCTATCGGGTTGAGAACTGCTAACCACAAGACTCAGTTCTGGCACCATATCATACTCACTCAGAAGGCATGAATCAGAGGGCCACACAATCTCATCGTCTGTATCATCCATCCAGGCGTTGTAATCCCTACCAAGCATGGGCCCAACATCAGGTTCCTCGTCATCTATCCCGGCCTTCTGACAAGCCTGGAAAGTAGAAAAAGCACTCTCGGTAGGCATCTCCAAATGCATAAAATGAGGCACCTTACCTTTACTATGACAATACGCGCGCCACACCTACATTTGGGCCCGGAGGGAATCCAAAGACGTGTCCACATGATTTTGGATTAAAAAATTCTAGTTAGTCCTAGCCCGGTCAGTTGCCCTGTTCTTGACATTAAAGAATTCTCTGGCCGAGACCATCCCTCGATGAAATTCTCTGAGAAGCAAGGCATCATAGGCTGGTGACCTCTTGAAACGATCGACCCCTTGGATCTCCAATTCCAACTGAGCCTCCTTCGACAGAGATTTAACAGTTAGGGCATGGTTCTTCAAATCTTCAATCTGGCACTCATAGGACAGCCTAACCTTCTCCGCCTTCTGCTCGGCCTGAAGCATCGCTTCCTGAGTAAAAGATAGCAGGCCCTAGAGATTTTTAACTTCATCGGCAGCTAGAGACGCCTTTTGCTCGACCTCTATTTGACTTGTCAAGCACTGGTTCATGAACTCCTTATGCGACTTTATTTTCTATTGACAAGCCACCTCGGTCCGAGCACGGCCATCCTCACTTTCCTTCAGTTGGGCTTATAGGAGCCTTATTCTATCTGCCTGGGCCTGGCTAGCCTGGCAAGCCCTCGACATCTCAGCAACAATCTGTATAGCAAAACAGTGAAATGAAATACTGAAGGAAACCATGGCAATAAAGAAGAAACAAATAACTTACATAAAAGGCGTTGTTGAAGAAGTTCTAAAGTCGCTATGATGGAGTGTCAATCCTGAAATGGCTCTAATGGTCGTCACCGAAGAACGAGTGACCCAAAGACATGGTCATCAGCATGGCTTGAGGGGAAGGATCCTCAAATTGTCCAAATATCCCCGAGCCACCAATATCCGCTCTAGGCACAAGGGGTGGATCCATAGTATTCACATCATTTGTTGGATCCACCATGTTAGGAGAATCAGGAAAAACTTTAGTCGATTTCTCTATTTGGGTTTCTACTTGGATTTTCGGAGAAGCCTGCACCCTTGTCTTGGCGGCCCCATCACCAATCCCCTCATTGCCCGAGGAAGAGTCAAAATAGACGACCACCCGTGAGACTTTTTGGACAGGTCGGCCAGGTGAAAAGAAAGTTCTCCTCTTCCTAGACTGTCTCCCGCGAGTGTCAAGGTCGGCAGTTGATCAAGCCAAAATTGGTATGATTTTGGCCCTCATTCCCATCTCTTTATGCTTGATTCTCGGACATTTCCCCGTATTTAATGTCGTCAAATCAATTGTTTCAGGTTTTATTAGGCTTCAAGAGCATTAGGGAAGAAGATGAGGACTTTAGTGCAAAAAGACACACAAATAGGTGAAATATGGCATTCTCGCCATATGAGCAAAAGGAGGTTGCTATTTGGGTGCCATGGCGACAGAGGAATTATTCAAGCATCAGGGGTGTCGTCCTTAGGTCACCATAGCGACAGAGGATTTGCAAAAGCATCAGGTGTGTCACCATTTGCAGGTCGCCATGGCAACACACAATGGCAAATGGCGACACCACTAAATTACTTCAGTGTCGCCATTTACTCTAGGGGTGACCTTGAAGTGATAAATGGCGACCTCATTGGAAAATACACAGGGTCGCCATTTTCTTAGGAGCGAAAAAGATGATGTTGGTAGCAACATTTGAATCTCAGAAGGCATAACTGTTTTGCGCTACAAGGTCGCCATGGCGACAAAATGGTGACATTCGCGCCACATCAGCGAATCAAGCAGTTATCAGTACATGTCCAAGTGCCAATATAAATACTCAGGCTTTTTATCTTTAGTAAACATCCTAGCATAACTTAGAGCACAAATTTACAGAGATTAGATCTAGATTTTCTCCTCCATTGTTCATCTTTCAACCTCCTCCATTTCTATACTTGAACTCACCTTTTCGATCCAAACCTCAACACCAAATCTTGACTAATTCCCTAAATCATTCCTCTCTTACCATTCTCTACACCTAAATAACTTTGTCACTCAACATTAGACACCCACCTATCTAGACACATCATCTTCTCCCATTCTTTGCACTATGAGCATAAAAGGAAAGGAATGATCAAGCATTAAATAAAGAGGCCCAAGGGTGATTTCCTTACCTATTACTTGCTTTCTATTTCATTGCTATTATATGTAACTAAACACCTAATCTAGGGGATAGATTTGAGGAACATTTGGTTGTGGGTATTTGCTTAAGCTTTGTAATGAATCTCTATATGTGTTCTATTTATTTATTCATTAGATTTTATTCACTATGTGATTGACTTGTATATCCACTTGTTAATTGCAATCTTGTTTAGAGTAACATGTTATACAATCATTCTTGGATTGACACCCTCATGTGATTAAGAACCTAGTGGTGGGTATATCAACCACACTAATCTAAACCTCAATTGGTTAACATATAGAGATTGGTCCATTAAAGTGGCTTAAAAAGCACTACCCACACCCACTTGCTAATCAATCTATTCCCTAACAATCTTATCAAGGTTGTTGAGTCTTATATTTTTCCTATCATTTTTGCATATTCATTTTAGTAGGAATTTTGGTGGTTTATGAAACCACATAACTATCACATTCAATGATTTATTTTATTTTGTTTAAGGTTAGTCAATCTATCTAACATAACACTCCATCTCCCTATGGAACGAACTTGCTTACCACTTGCTATAAAATTATACCTTAAAGGATTTTAAGTGGCTAACAAAGGGTTTTCAAAAGATCAAATTAAAAACATCGTTTTTATGAGCACACGACGGCTGATCAACAGTGGGATCATGAAATTCCCTTTAGAGTTTAGTGTTTTATACCTAGAGGGGGTGAATAGGTATAGTCCCAAATTCTTCCAATATTCAAAAAGATGCGGAATATAAGAATGAAAATGAATACTTGTAATGATATAGCAATTGTATATTATGAATCAATTCATGTAAGCATCAATATACAAAAGAATCAATACAAGAGAACATATGGAAGATAAGGAAATATAAAGCAAAAATGAGACACAATGTTTTTACGTGGTAAAACCTCAAAGAGGAAACATCCACGGGTTGAATCCACAACCACCAGCAAAGCAAATCCACTATATGAAAAGAACTTATACACTCAAAGCTATCAACACTATGATATCCACTTCAAGCTATCAAATCCTAATCACCTCTCAAAGGCCTAGTGAATTACCTAGCCTACTCTCTATCTAAGATGTATCCCACACCTCTAGAAAGCAACTTCCTATCCAAGACTAAAAAGCCTCTAGGAAGATTTCTTTGCTTAGCAATCTAGATCAAGAGATCCTAGTTAAGCTATCCTAGCTCAACCATCCGGAGTATTCAAACTCCTTGCTAAGACTTCTTGCATAGTTATCCGAATCACCTTGATTCTAACTAAGGCTTCTTGCTTGGCTATCCGGAAACCTTTCCTAGCCAAGTCTTCTTGCTCAAGTCAAATAGGCTTCACTCACCTTGACAAGAGACTTCAACCTATTACAAGGCAATGATCTAGGTGATGCAAATGATGCAAGCACACACAAATAGAGTAAGTAGATCAAACACACTCTATGAACATGCTTAATGATAATCTAGAATATACTATCAACACACAATCACAAATCTATCTAGAAATCAAAGCATGTCAAAACAATAAGAACAAGATTAAGATATTCAATATATGTCACAAACATCTTAGTTCTTATATCAAGAAATTGAGCCTAGAAGATAACATGAAGCACATTATAAAAACAATTTCTAGAATCAATTTCAATCAATCTCAAGTTTAGCAAAAATGTGTTTAAGAGAAATCACAAAGCTAAACTCAATTAACTAATCAATCATACAACCCTAGCATATGATCTAACATACTTCTCAACATATTTCAACAATCAAATAGAAAGAATCATAGAGATGATCAAATGAAATTGCAAGAGAAGAAGTATCACATACAACTAATGACCTCGTACTGAAAATCAGAGTGCTGAGAAAAATGACGAAATCAATTGCCTCTGAAAATGCTTAGGGTTTTTAGTTCTTGTTGAGACCAACAATTTTGGCTTTTGAATCACTCAATTTCGAGTTCGTATGAAGAAGTTATGATCAAAGTAAGTAAGTCGAAAACATGAACATTTCTGCAGAAATTTCAGATTTGATCTTGTTCAAGTTATGAAAAAATAGAGGGAAGAGAGGTCATTTGAGGAGGAGAGAAGAGTGGCAAAATTGTCCAAATTTTAGGGGGACTTCAGACAGCCCACGTGTGGTCAGCGTGTGCCACACGTGGCCAGAGAGGAGCTCTGGCCGTGTGGCACACGTGGCCACCTCTTGCTTGGCTTTTGGCCAAGCAACCTCCTCGTGCACCTCTCGCGTTCTTCAGCCGTATTCGGGCATCCGAACTCCGAATTCGAATCCGTTTTTGGATTACAAACCGTGACTCCCTTACACACGACGAAAACTACTAAACTTTGGCAAATGGTTGAGAATTCATCTCAGAAAATGATGACGAACACAACTCAACGAATGAGAACGAAAAGTAGCGTAGCTACATCGTTTGGACTCGAAACTTAACGTATGAGTAACCGAAATGACCGGGACTCAATAAGGAATCAAATAAGACCATGTTAAAGTCCAAAACACAAGAAACACAAATATACAAACACAAGTTCACATATGAATGTCATTTCCTAGACATAGTCCTAGAACATGCAACTCTAAAATGTATGAGCATTTGAGTTCAATGCATGAGCATACAAAATCATGTGAATGTGTTATATAAATGATGCACAACGATACAGGGACACACATGTATGAATTGTGTGTGTGTGCGCTAACGCCTTGCAAGAGGAAGAAGAATCTTGATACCTTAGCATCCAAGTAAGCGATGTTCCCCTTGAAGACGATATTTGCACAAGATGTTGCTTCTTCACCTTTGAGGCTCTTTTCTTCCAAGAAAAACTTAAGCAACTACTAATACAAATATAGAGCGTTTTGCAATGGAATCAAGCCAATACAAATAACGGATCTTACAGATCATCGGCCTGAGCTTTACCACTAGCCACCGGGGAGAAATAAAAAATAGAGGCAGCAATGATAGAAGGCCCTGTAGGTACAGCAGCATCAGAAGGTTCCCCAACCTTCTGCTTACCCTTAATGGTGTCAAGACTCAACTCGCATACCCCAGCAGTTGCCTCGTCGCTCAATCCGTGTGTCCCGACAGCTGTCTCGTCTACAGTACAACCTCTACGTTCACTCGGCGAATGTTACCAATCGCTGGCATTAAAGACAAAATCATCCTGCTCATTTGGTTCCCTACACTCACTTGGCCTGGTCTTAATATCGCAGGGAACCTCCTTAGGAATATACTCGGATGCATCCCCAGTGTCCTCCTATAAATGTTCTTCAGCAAAGCCCTCACCCTCTGACTCGTCTGGAGCAACTGCCTTAACATGCTGACTAGTAGCTTCCTTGCGACTAGCCTCCAAGATAGCTTTCTATTTGCGAGTCTGAGCCTCGCAAACGACATTTGAATAGTTCACTACAAAATGACTCGGCATCAGTCTCATGAATCAGCTAAGGAATAGAATAAAAGGTAAACAAATAAAAAAAAATTCATAGAACTTACATCGCTTGCAAGCCACGGACAGACGAGGAAAGAGACCAGCCTTTACCATCTTATCCTCACTGAGAAGATAAGGTTCCCCCTTTTTTTTTCAATGCCCGAACAGTTGCCCGAGCTAGATCACTCCCTATCTGATAAGATAGGAGCAGTGTTGTTCCAAGACTCGGGAGAGCAAAAGTAACGAGGGACTTTGCGTGTTACCCGAACACCCTCAACATCAAAATAAATCGACTGTCCCCAATCACCATTGACTAAGAACCAACTGTTCTTCCAATACTTGTTGGAGGAAGGGAACCCCCAAACAAAACCTTTAGTCTTCTCATTCGTGGCTGGCTTAACCTTCCCGATAATCTCGACACCCCTCAAGATCCAGTGGTCAGGTTTACTCGATAGGAGGAAATATGTTCTCGACCTGCCTGATTGCCTTAGGGTATAAAAATGCCTGATCTCATGGGGGGTGGGGGGTGGGGGTGGCAACTTCATCCTATACCACATATGCCACAAGCACATCAGAATACGGTAGCTGTTCAGATCCAATTGGGTCGGAGAAATCTGAGTTTTAGCCAAGAACCAAGTAATGAAAGACTGAAGAGGAAAAGTAATGCCACAGCTCAGTATGGCCCCATAAATCACTACCATCCCAGGTGGAAGGTTCCATGCAGCCCTGTCTCCAGCTAGCCAAACACGGCCCCTATCAAGATCATAGGCATAGACCCGTTCAGGTGAAAAAGGAATACGGGCTGCCCGATGCTCCTCCTCCACGTCGTTTTCATCTATCCTTTAGGGCCCAATCATGCTAAGATTGGTAGTACTTTTACGAATCGTGCTTGGGCTATAATTTTTGGATCTTGTCATTGGAGGATGAATATCACTGCAAGTAGAAGAAGAAGGGTCAGATTAATAAACCTCAGGTTATGGGACCTCAGGAGAATTAGTGTTAGGAGGAGCCTCATGAACAAACCCAAAAATATCAACATTTAAAAAATGAGGCTGGTCTGGGAGTGGGTTTCCCAACAAATTTTGAAAGCACTCAACCAAACGAGTATCATGGCGCTCAATAGCAATCATCGAAGCAATGAAAAGACGATGTCTAACCGAAAGGTCCATAGAAGAAAAACTAACCTCAAAGAAATTCGAAAATCACAAGAGTTGGACGTACCGTAGAAAACCTTGAGTGAGAGTAAGAAGCCCGGAGAGAAAGAACCTTGAATCTCTGAGAAAAGACTTAAAGAATCGCTTGAAGAACTAATGAACTATAGAAAAACTGAAAGCTAATAAAGGTTATAGCGGTTATCAAGGAACGAAGAGAGGATATAGAAATTTGAAGGCAAAGAAACTGAGAAAAGAAAAATCTGGGTCTAAAGCTTGAAGAACAGAAAACAAGAATCACTTTAGAAGGAGTTTAAATAGGTGTGTGGTGTCTGATTTCAAAAAGTGGAACCCTAGGGCAAAAAAGTAAAGAAGCAAGAAGACGAAGAAATGTGCGAGGTGACGCACGGATCAAACCCGTCCCAAAGATGAGTAAGTCCACTCGGCTCAAATATTTAAGGGGTTACTGTTATAGGTAAAATTCGCTGAAGATGACACGTTAGCAAACAGCATGGATAGAATTTGCCACGTAAGTAAAGTCTGGTGGGAAAAAGGCATTGACATTTCGCATAGACAAATCACCTAAGTGTAGTACAAGGATAGCTAAAGAGTATAAAAAATTCGAGCATGCCGAGTATAAAAAATACCCGACCAACCACACTCGACACGAAGAAAAAACCAGTCCTTGAAGTTTCTCCACCACCTGCAAGCAATACAGCTAATAGAGATCAATCACATATCAACTACCAAGAAACAGAGTTCCACAAGGAAACTAAACAAGTCTTCCTGCCAGCGTATCAGAATCCAAAACAGATTCGGATTCAATAACATTAAAGACAAGATAAACACCAAAAAGGAAAGAATCCTAAAACCAACTCTGCAATCCCCTACTTGTACATCACGATACTAAACCCTAGCAACACCATGTATAAATACCCCTACAAAACATAGTAGAAGGGGACAAAAAGAAATCTTAAGCAAGAGAGAGAGAGAGATCAGAGTGTTTATCGTTCAAATATTATAGTGGATTTGACTGAGTTGCTTAGGCAACAACCCGTGGATGTTTATTCGATCATCGGAGTTTTGCCATGTTATATCTTTCTTTTATTTTTTTATCATTTTATTGCGTATTATATTCGTATTTGCAGGTTTTGCTAACCTAAGATCGTTGACTAGTTAGTTAACAAAAAACCACTGTCAACAGCAATAATAGCCAAAATTGTATAATCATGTTCATGACCCTTCCACCAAACCTGGATACTAAATTTATCTTCTAAAAATTATGATTGGTTTCTAAATACCGGTCAAGCTCAAAACTAGAGTCAGATGAGGATGAAGAAGATGTTCGTAATTTTTTGGCTCTTCAGGAAAACAATCGATCCCATAAACCCTTTAATTTAAATTTTGAGGAAGTAGTAGTACCACCAGATGTGGGTTGGGGTTGTGAAACCGACATGTTCAAAGACGGACCATATATTCTAAGATATTCATCATATAATTCATAAAGCAAAGTCTTAACGAAATTACAATAACTGAGAACATCAACTTCTATTCCTAAACTTTCGTAATAATGAGTTAAATAAACCTACAAACATTCTAATTTAAAGCGTGGATCAAAACACAATGCAAGCAAGTAAATATTTGGAAATTCACTATAATACTGTAACCATTTTGTTTTCATGGCAGCAACACATGCACTCAATTGAACACTGAATTCACACTCACTGAATGCACCAGCAATATTAATACTTTGAATAAGAAATAAATAAGTAGTGGGATAGTAAACACTAGATAAAGCATTGGTAGCATCATTAAAAACATGTAACAATTCAAGAATTTTTATACATGCATCTCAATGGTTCAATTGAAGAGAAATTGAAGGAACGTTATAAGTAATAAAAGAAACTAATAATTCCTTATATTCAACACTTTCACTAGGCAACTTATAAGTAGAATTCCAACAAGTAGTGATATTTCAAGAAAATTTAATGGGACACATATTATTTTGAAAGCAATATTTTAACCATAGTTTCTGGGTTTTGTTATGCCTCCAGATATAGTCAATACTATCTCTAATTGGTCTAATATAAGCATAAAGAATTTGTAATCCAACTTGAACACACAAATTTAAAACATGGCATGCACATCTTTGATGAAATAATTTACCGCAAAAATAGGGATTGCACAAATCCTGTAACATAGGAATAGATGCGGTATTGATTGTAGCATTATCAAAATCAATAGCAAAAATTTTGTTTTGGATATAATACTCTTGAAAAATTATTTTAAGGAGTTGAAAAATATTTTGAGCTGAATTTGAGTCATCGAAAACATGAAATGCAAGAATTATTTTTCACATGTCTCAGTCATTATCCATATAATGACATGTCACACCCATATATGAATGACTTCCAAAATTGCCGCTCCATATATTGGCACATACGGAAACGCGACCTTGAAATTGATAAAAAAAAATGATTTCAATTTGTTTTTTTCGTTTTTGTAAATGGTATTTAGTGTACGTATGAGAGTTGATCTAAGAACACATTACATTGCAGGATTTAATGCATTTTGACAATAATTAACAAAACCTATTTTCTCACTAAAACCAAAAGGTAAGTGTTCAACTGTAACCATTACTGCTAATTCTTCCCTATTTTTTCAGACATATAATGAAATAATTTATTAGAAGGGGCTCTGTATCTGAAGATTTGGTCTTGGTTAATAGCCTTCACGTATTCGGGCGGGTGACTTTTTTTGATATGGGCCTAATACGTGCCATATCCGAAGGATTTGGCAGTCTTGTATGATTTGGGGCAGTAATTGCACTAGATTTTGACCATTTCATCATCTAACTTAGTTCTCTTCATATGCACTTTGAAGAATTCAGACTTCATCAGTTTTTCTTCTTCACCTGCAAAAAATTCATCTAAAGGGGGTGGGGGGGCTCAAAGATAGATTTTCATTAGTATTTGGGGTATTGGGATTGGGGTTGGGTCCATCGGGAATTATTAGAGGGGGATTAGGACTAGAAGGGAGATCAGATCCAAATCGAGCTTGAAGGAACTCGTGGTAAAGTCGGTCGTCGTAATTGACATCATCACCAATGTGTTCCAACAAATTTTGCATTGGACCCGTTCCTTTGTCCAAACTTCTTGAACCTTCTCCCCCACTTGCCATTGAAAAATTAATAATGAAAAAAATATAGATGTGTAAAGAAAATATTGTTGGAATAATAGTGTAACACTTAAAAAAAAAAAAATAGATTATTGAAAATATATATATATTGTTGGAATAATAGTGGTAAGTTGGTAACACTTAAAAAAAAATAGATGATTGAAAAAAAAAAATTGTTGGAATAATAGTGGTAACACTAAATTTTTTTTGATGATTGTAAAAAATAGAAGAAATAAATATTTATTAATTTATATGAGAATTAAAGATAATTGTGGAATGCAGAGAGAATTGAAATTTGAGATTGAGAGAATGAGAGTGGTGTGAAGAATAATAAAGTGTAGGAGGGTATTTATAGGATTATAGTGGAGAGGGGCATATTTGCAATTAGAAAAAATTAGGGGGAAAAAATAAAAAAGGCAAATAGTCGTTGGTTTGTTGAGTAGCCGTTGAGCAGAAGATGACCGTTCAACGGTCAATTGCCCAACGGCTACTCAATTGTTTTTTTTCAAAAGTGTGTCACGTGACAGCTTCTAATTCGTCTAATTTTTATTTTTTTTATTTTTTTTAAGAAAACCGTTGGTTTTAGACAGTATTTTTGAACCCCTAACCGTAATCGAACTGTGGGTTAACCAGTTTCCAACTGGTTTTCTAACTACCGGTTTTGACCATACAGTTTCGGTTGGAAACTATATAAAACCGCTGGTTTAATTGAAACCATGGCCATCGCTAGGTATATCCGTATATATTAAGATGAATGTAAAGGAATTTATGTTGTTAATTTGTGTGTAGAAAAATCACCTCCTTAGTCCTTACCTCAAAATCTAAATTGATTCCACTGCCCCAAACTAATTATCAAAGAGTTTCATGATTGATTTACCAATATATACTAGCTTGTTTGAAACAAACAAAAAATTATGATAATATATATATCTTGGTCTCGTTCTAGTTAGTATGCACTGATATAACTTACATCCGTACATTTTATGTGGACTACCGATTATGGAAAAGTTTTAATAAGTGCATACACTTTGAGTCAAAGTATTTAAATCTAATGATACACATCCAATACACTGATGAAATTATATTAGTACGCACTGACTTGAACATTTATGTATATATATTTATATTTTTTAAATAAAAAAAAAAATGTATAAATGCAGCACATGATATTTGTAAGTGCATCACCATGATCACGTTGCTGACGTGGCAACATCACAGCGACGGTGTCACATAAATTTTTGCATGAGGTCTAAATCCTTAAGAAAAACCACATTGGCTTCGAAAACCTCATCCATTCGAAAATGCCTCTCAGTCTCACACTTTCTCCTTTCTTCTCAACTCCATATACTCTGCAGAATCTCACTCCTTCACCTTCATCCCCAAAACGACACCGTTTCAAGTTTCTTCTTCAAACCTCTACCACCAAACCACAACCACAATCATACCACAAAGACAGAGTCTTAATCATCGGAGCCGGCCTTGCCGGTCTAGCCGCCGCAACCACCCTCCACTCCCAACGCATTCCCTTTCTCCTCCTCGAAGCTTCCGACGCCGTCGGTGGCCGCGTCCGTACCGACTCCGTCGACGGTTTTCTCTTAGATCGAGGCTTCCAAATCTTCATCACAGCTTACCCAGAAGCCCAAAAGCTTCTCGATTACAACGCTTTAAATCTCCAGAAATTTTACTCCGGTGCCAAAATTTACTACAATGGCCAATTCCACACCGTCGCCGACCCGTTACGCCATTTCGGGGACTCCGTTATGTCACTTGCAAACCCGATCGGGTCGGTTCTTGATAAGTTGCTAATCGGGTTCACGAGAATTCGGGTTTTGGGTAAATCGGATTACGACATTTTTACTGCCAGTGAAGTTCCTGTTGTGGATTTGTTGAAGAATATCGGGTTTTCGGATTCGATTATTGAACGGTTTTTTAGACCCTTTTTTGGTGGGATTTTTTTCGACAAAGAACTTGGAACTACTTCCAGATTGTTCGATTTTATCTTCAAATGTCTGGCTCTCGGCGAGAACACGATTCCGGCTAAAGGTATCGGCGAGATCCCGAATCAGCTTGCCGCCAAATTGCCGCCCGATTCGATATTGTTGAATACGAAAGTCGTTTCGATTGATTTCGATGAACCCGATTTGCCAAATGTGAGATTAGAGAATGGAGAAATATTGAAAACCCAGCTCGGAGTGGTGGTGGCAGTTGAAGAACCGGAAGTTGATAAGCTTTTGGCGGGAAGTAGAAAACCGGTTCAAAGAAAAATCGGTCGGAATACAGTTTGTTTGTACTTTTCGGCGGATCAAATACCGGTTAAAGACCCGGTTCTTTTTCTAAACGGGTCGGGTAAGGGTATTGTGAATAACATGTTTTTTGCTACAAATGTGGCTCCGTCTTATGGCCCACCAGGGAAGGCTCTGGTTTCGGTTTCGTTGATCGGGTTATTTTCGGATGTTTCGGATGATGATCTGACGGCTGAGGTGATTCAAGAGTTGATGGGTTGGTTTGGAGAATCGGTGGTTAGTTCGTGGCGACATTTGAGAACATATCGGATTGGATTTGCTCAACCGAATCAATGCCCACCCACTGATTTGATGAAAGATCCGAAAAGCGGATCGAGTGTGTACTTGTGTGGTGATTTTATGACTTCTGCTACCTTTGACGGTGCTTTGGTTTCGGGAAGGAGAGCCGTTGAAGCTTTACTAAGAGATACCTCCTTAACTCGGATTTAATTCTTTTATTGTATTACATAATTGCGTTTTATTGTAATGTCAACATGTTCTTTAAGAGATATGATACGGATTAAAATGTTAAGTAAATAATTTATATTAATTTTTCCAATTTTTTTATTATTATTATTTTTTTTCAATTCTTTAAACTATCTAAACATTTTCCTTATTAATTTACTATTTTTCCTCTTTCTTGTTCATTGCACCTAGTGCACTAGATTCTTTTACTCGAAGACCCTTCGATGATTTTAGACTCATCATAACACATTTGATCCCACTCAAATGCTAGCAAAAGAATTCTATAACTTTAACAAGATAAAGGTGCCCAACCTTTAACTTAAGTTGTGAATGTTATTCAAGACTAACTAAAGAATTGTGTCTACCTCATGCATATCCAAATGTTCGAACAATACTTCTTTTCTCATAGTCTTTTGGCCTTATGATTATTTACTTTGACAATTATAATTATAAATGTTATAAGATTTTGTTAAAATAGAAATCACTTTATTAATATGATAAAATTGTCAAGTACAATATTACACTCTTGCTATTGAGCATAATCCTAACAACATCCACGGGTTGAATCCACAACTATTGGCAAAGCAATCCACTATATGAAAAAGGGCTTACACACTCAAGGCTATCAACACAATGGTATCCACCTTAAGCTATCATCTCCTAATCTACCCTCAGGCTAGTGAACCACTAAGCTTACTTCCTATCTAAGATATGTCCTACACCTCTAGGAAGATTTCCTTACTTAGCAATCTAGATCACAAGGATCCTAATCAAGCTCCCCTAGCTCAACTATCCGGAGTACCAAACTCCTTACTAAGACTTTTACTTGACTATCCGGAACTCATTCCTAGCCAAGTCTCCTTGCTCAAGTTAAGGTTTCACTCATTTTAGCAAAAGACTTCAACCTTTCCACAAGACAATGATCTAAGTGATGCAAATCACAATCAATAAATCATAAAACATGTGATCAAGATATTTCATGGAACAACTAGACCTAAACATGTGAGAACACAAGTAATAAAAGTCTAGATGCAAAAACATGAATTAAACCTAGAGCATGTGAAAACACCTAACACAAAAGCTCATAGTTTCATTCATACAATTAACACTTGAATAAACATAAACATGAAGCACATATTCAAGATGATATAAACATACACAAAAATGCTAGAAACATAAAATGTATTCAATGAATATTCTAGCCAAAGATTTAGAGTAAGGATATAATGATAAATCAATTAAATCCTAAATGTCTCTAAAAACACATACACAAGCATTAATCCTAGATATTATCAATCAAAGGATCAAAGCACATTTCAAGGATTATTAATCATAAAATGATTCAATCAAGTCTCAAATAATCCTAGATATCAAACTAATCACAATAAAACTCTCAATCATGTGAAAATCATAGAATCTAAGAAACTAGTTCACATATGTCTTTAATTAGACTTTTGATTAGGTTTGATTATGAAGCTATTTTTCTCAATAGCATTCACCATATATATACATACATATAGAAGAAGAAACCTCAAGCAAATTAAAGGTTATAAAAGAAGAAATCACAAAGATATGAACACTACCTTGCAATCACAAGCTGGTTCGGTTTTCTATGTAGAAACACTAGAAAAATCAATCAAACAGCTGCAAGACCACTTGGAAAAGGTAGAGAACTCGATTATAAATAATCTCCAACTTGAATCAACCAATTCTGACTTCGTATGAGAAAGTTATAGTGTTTGGAAGTTGAGAAAAATTCTGGTGAGTTTTTTCTAATTTTTTTTTCTTTGAAAGAATGAGAGGGAAATGGAAATATTTAAAAGGAAGAGAGAGAGAGAGAGAAGACGTGAACCAATCAGAGGTTGCCATGTCAGCACCCCATGTGGGGTGAGTGTGCCACACGTGGGTAGAGAGGTGCTCTAGCCATGTGGCACACGGCCTCCACACGTAGCACACAAAGCTTGGCCTTTGGCCGTGCTTGCTCCTCTCGAGCTCCGCTCTCGTTCTTCGGCCGTATCCGGGCCTCCGAACTCCGATTTCGAATCTGTCTTTGGATTATGAATTGTGACTCCCTCACACACAACAAAGACTATGAAACTTTTACAAAAGGTTAAAAATTCATCTCAGAGTACAACAATGAAAAAAACTCAACGAATGAGAACGAAAAGTAGCGTAGCTACATCGTTTGGACTCGAAACCAAATGAATGAGTAACCGAAATGATCGGGGACTCAATAAGGAATCATAAGAGATCATGATAAAGTCCAAAAACAATAAAACATAAATAAATAAACACAATGTCACACATGTATGCCGTTTTGGGGTAAAACGTTTGCACGTGGTGGAAGCGAGACTAAAAAGAGTTTAGTATATTTTAAAAATTTTTCCATATTTGAACCTTAACCCTTTAATTAATAAACATATACATCAAAAGATATCATACCTTTGTCGCATGATCCAATTGACTATGCGTCGATGGTAATCCACAAGATCTTCCAATCCAATCACGAACGTGAATCACCTAGGAGCGTGGTCTCCCTTCTCTTTGAATTGTGTACCTGAGAATGGACAACAAAACTTTTCTGATTTCTGTTAGTCACAATAAACTCCAAGAGATTGCTAAGAATGTCCCGGTCATTTTTGAATTCACAATCGTTAGATTGAAATTCGCGTGAACCTTATTTGAAATTGTGAACAAGATCTCTTGATGTAAAGATCACCAGTGCACTATCGAAATAAGAACAATTCTCTTCTCACAACTCCTCTTGGCCGAAATCTCTCACTAGTCTTAGAGTAGGATTTTATTTTTTCTCTCTAGCAAAAGAAAATTAATTCTCAAAAGCAAAAAGCTAGAGTGGCCAAAATTTATCCCTTAGATTATATAGGGACCGAATTTTTGCCCTAAAAAATTTAGGGTTGCCGAATTCTAGCCTTGTTCAACAAGGTGGTCACCAAAGTCCTTTTCCAAATAGGATTTGTGTTTCCACAAAAGACTTCTTATAATTCAAACCCTAATCCAACTCTTTAGTGAATTTGTGACTATATAAAAGACTTCCTAATTTGACTAAACAAATAAAGTTTTTTATATTTAATATACTATTAATAGTAGTATACTACTAGGAAACATATTTCCTAATCAGAAAAAGATTTGATTCTTAATTAAATAATTAATTAATATATTAATTAATTTCCATTTAATTAAATAATAAAATAAAACAATATAATGGGCTAATAAATATAGCCTAGCCACCCATGACTATAACTTGGGCCAAATATTGTTTTTTTTATTTATTTAATCCATATGGACTTAATTTAATAAAAAGTCCACATGTGAACTAGACTCATTCTTACTTAAAGAAACAAGCCCACATGTCTTTTATTAATATATTAATATAATTAAACAGCCCATTAAATAAATAATGTGCAAATTATATTCTTAATATATTAAATACAATTCTAGATGGACCCATAAATAGTCGGTAGAATATATCAAGTGATTCATGCAAGTCCATGCGGATTGGGGATCTTGGCGGGCCTATCTAAATTTAAACTCCAATAGATATAACCCAATCACAATCAACAAATGATTCATTTATGTTCAATCTATTAATTTTAGTTCATTCCACTAAAGAACTAAAATTGCACTCTTAAATAAAGATGGAATAAGTAAATGATTCTCATTCATACCCTAGACAATCTTATAGGAGACAGTGAATCCTCGTGAAGAATATCAGTAATCGCCAAGAGCTCATAGACCGCTTATAGCTCTCCTAGTTACCATATTTACTCATATGACCACACTTTGAACTTGGATATATATTATGACTTGTCCAGAAGTCATCTTTCAATAGTCACTATTGAAAACTTAACGTTAAGATTTAATATCCAAAACCACAAAGCATCCATATGATGATATTCTACTCACATTTAATAAATGGAGCCACGATGTTCATATCTATAAATGAAGTCCTCTATCGATTAGCAAATGAATATTACCAAACTATCGAGGTTAGACTATGCTATATAATCGTAATCATTGATAGCTCAAATGATAACACTTATAACCATAAGTCCATCATTTATCTTAGGATTAAGATAGACTCTCCGATTGTCTTGATAATGAAAAGACTTTTATCTATTGATGTTCTAGAAAAAAAGTATTTTATTGTGATCCAGTTCAATGCACCCAGTGCACTAGATTATTTTACTCGAAGACCCTTCGATGATTTTAGACTCATCACAACACATTTGATCCCACTCAAATGCTAGTAAAAGAATTCTACAATTTTAACAAGATAAAGGTGTCCAACCTTTAACTTAAGTTATGAACGTTATTTAAGACTAACTAAAGAATTGTGTCTACCTCGTATATATCCAAATTTACGAATAATACTTTTTTGCTCATAGTCTTTTGACCTTATGATTATTTACTTTGACAATTATAATAATAAATGCTATAAGATTTTGTTAACAAACATAAATCACTTTATTAATATGAAAATATTGTCAAGTACAATATTACACTCTTGCTATTGAGCATAATCCTAGCAGCCGTTTCCTAGACATAGTCCTAAAACATGCAATTCTACAATGTATGAGAATTTAAGTTCAATGCACGAGCATATAAAAACATGTGAATGTGTTATATAAATGGTGCACAATGATGTCGGGAACATATGAATGGTTTTTGTGTGTGTTCCTATGCCTTGAAGAAGAATGAGGTCAATTTTACCTTAGACACATTCCTCTTCGAAGACCCCTTCTTGCTTGACATTGTGGCCACGTTTTTCTTTGAAGTTTTGAATCATCATTATAAGACCAGTAATCAAATACAAGAAAAACATCATTTTGATATGGAATATATGTCAAGATGAACCAAAAGTCTAACAATACATGTATGATAGTAACCATGTTTTAACAAATAAAAAAAGGGAGACATTGGATTTTAACATTTTTAGAACGGATACAAGATCTTTTATTCATTTGAAGTCTTATTATTGCTTTTTCACACAATTTTTGCATTTAAGAATTTGCAATCATCAATTCATGCTTTTCATTTTGAGCACGTCATAATAATTTCATGCTTTTTCATTTTGTGTAGGTCATAAGAATTTCATGCTTTTTTCATTTTGAGCATGTCATTTAAAGAATCATCATGTCATAGAGATAACTATAGGTCATTCAAACTGTACTTCTTAAGTAGATCTCCTAATCCAGAAATGCATGTTTGAACAAAAATATGACATGGATTGTAATCAAAGCAATGATTCACACTTATTGAAGAAAATAACATATAAGTATATGTGCAACCAAGCTACGTACTCAAACAATTAATAACTAAGCATAATGTTTATCAAATTTTTGCATGTGACAAGTATGCAAAATAGCTCTCTTTGCTTGAGTTCCCCATATGGGGTCAATTTTCACACCGTATCAATTAAAGGTATGAGGTCCTATAGACCTATCAAGTCCATTGGACCTAGTTGAACCTATGAGAGACATGTTAGCACAGTAGCATGTAGGTTCATCATTTCTTATCCACTTAGGTGACACATTTTCAATCCTAGTGGTCAAAGGTTCATGAGCTCTAAATGTCCTAGGATCATGTAAATGAGTTCTATCCTTCCTAGGAACATGCATCTTAGCTCTAGTCTTTTTCTTTTCAATCATGCTTTCAATTCTACGCATTTTGATATAATGAAAGCAATTTGGTCTAATGTGATCATCAATACCACAAAAATGACAAGTGGGAGTAAAGTGAGGAACCATACCATGTCCTCGTGTATGCATTGGTGCTTTCCCTTGTCGTTGTGGTTGTCTTGGTTGATGGATAGGATCTCTCCATCTTTGTTGTTGACCAAGACAGGGTTGCTTGCTCGGCTGAGCTTGCAAGATCGGTCTCTTCCCTTGATGTATTTTAGGTTGAGGGAAGTTAGCATGAGGAGCCCTTTTTGCCGCTCTAATACCAATTGAAACTCAATAATTCACGATGTGTTATAATAATAATCTAGACTAGGTGAATAGATTTTAACCCTTATTACCAATTTTCATGTTTAGTCAATTTTCACGTTTAGTCAATTTTCACGAAAATACCCTAGACTAGTCAAATTAACAAATCAAGCATATAAGTGCGAAAATTAAAGAACGCTTGATTTTTACGTGGAAACCCTCAACAGGGAAAAACCACGGGCTGGTAAGTGCGCCACACTCGAACCTCGAATCCACTAATTGTGATAACATTTACAACCTAATCCCGGTCAATAACCCGCTATCACTACCCGCTGGCCTGTAAAAATGGATCTAGTCCAATTGCTCATATGACCACCTAATCCCGGTCTATCACACAAGGCTTACTTCTCCGAAGAGATCAAACCCTAAGTGAATATACAATGATATTCAAATATGCAAATAATGCTAGTGTACACTAAATGCTTATCTAGGATTATATGATAACAGTAAAATCAATCCTAGATATAAAAATCGCTATATGACATGGCATACAACTTTAGCCATGTTAAGGATAACCACCAATCCTAGATATAATAGCTATCAAAGACAATCTCAATCACACAATAAGATTAATTAGTTAGATGGCATATTAGCATGAAATCCTAGCTATCAAAAAACAATCTCAATCATACAATGAGATTAATTAGCTAGATGGCATATAACCATTAAAATCTAGCTATCACAAAATAACCCAATCAACACATAACCCCAATCATGTATGTAGAAATTAATATAAAAGTATATATGTTATAAATGAGATAAATTGACAAGCTAGAACACTAATTATATAAGATAATAGTGAACAACTTACCATACCATGTGTGTTGAAGAACACCCATACTCAAATGATGTTGAATGATGCAAGATGAAGATAGGCTTTGGGTTTAGAGAGTTAAAGAAGCAATCTTGGTGCTTTCTCTCTCAAGAATATGGAGCCTCTCTCTCTAGGGTTTAATTTTATGGCTCTGTACTCAAAATGATGAGAAAGATATGTATTTATAGTGCCCAAGTGAAACTATGTCGTTTTGGAAGAAATAGAAAAACTATGGGCATTTTCGCGGTACACGCAATAGTGCAGTAGCTTAAGATTCGAGCTTTCTGAAACATGACCAAATGATATTGATTTTTTTTTTAATAATATATCATTGGAAAGGTATGAATATCTACTTTCTACTTGTTTTTACAGAATGACATTTTGATATTTTTAGAAAAAGTTATGGTCAATCTAGTGACCAAAGGTCAGAAACGGACAACAACATAGTTGCCCTATTTTGGTAGTCATTTTGGAGATTTCAAAATCAATCCAAATGGTCATGAAATATTATGAATAATATACCGTTGGAAAGGTATGAGTGTCTAGTTTATCTAAAATTTTATAAAACTCAATTTAAATCTTTTTATAAAAAGTTATGGTCACAAGACCATACAGAGGTCAATTTTGAAAAACATTTAAAACATTGAAATCCAATTTTTTGAAACTAGACACTTTACTCCAAACAACCAAACCAAAACTAACACTTATTCAAGAGAAAAATGAGACATTCTTAAGTGGTCAACCATCGCGCTAAGACTTGCACACCATCGTGCAAGCGTGGACATTTCCGATCACACAAATGGAAACGAATTACACCACACTTAAGACTAACATGAAGTGCAAGTGTGGGAAGCGAATGCATCATAATGCCTAACATATCATGGCATTGTCATTGAACAAGATGCACTCAATTAAACATGCATGAATAGAATTCATGGCTTTGCATCCTAATGCCTAAACATGTCATGACATTTCAATGAACAAGATGCAATAATTTAAACATGCATGAAGAGACTTCATGGCTTTGCATCCTAATGCCTAAACATGTCATGATATTTCAATAAACTTGATTCAATCAAATAAATATGCATGAAGAGATATTCAAGAACATGAATGCACACAAATAAAAACACACAACATACAAGTATTAGAGATATGCATGAGTTGTAAGTGTGTGCAACTAGATCTCTTCAAAGCAAGTAAGCACTAGAATATATCTTTGGTGTTTCTTCTCTTGAGGTTTTGAGAGGGCTTTGGTTGTGTAAATCACCAACCATCATATACCTAAACTACCCTTACATCAAGCCCCACATGTAGACCTGACTCAGTTCCGGTTCGAACCGGAGGAACCGATCAGAACCGGAACCGGAACCGGAACCTGGAAAACCAGAATCGAAACCGAAAAACCGGTTCCGGTTCAAGAACCGAAACCAGAACCGGTCTAACAGGTTCTGGTTCAAATTTTTTCGGAACTGGCCGGTTCCTTTTGTTTTTTTTATTTTTTTTTAAAATACCGTTGGAGTGCAACGGTCAGCTAACGTCAGTCGACCGTTGCCCCCTAACGGATCAGTTTTTAATTTCTCTTTTCTTTTTTTATTATAAATACCTACCCCCCCCCCCCCCCCCCCCCCTTTCATTTTTCCTCACAATTATTTCCTCCCAATTCTCTCTATTTCTAATTTCTCTCTCAATTCTCCAACTCTCCAAGACTCCAAGTTTCCAAATATTTATTTTATTTTCAATTACTAAGTTTTTAATATTTATTTCATTTGCAATATATTTTATTTCCAATTCTAAATTTCTAATTTCTCTCTCTATTCTCCAAGACTCCAACTCTCCAAGTTTCCAATTCATTGTCAATTACTAAGTTTTTAATATTTATTTCATTTGCAATATATTTTATTTCCAATTAATTTTATTTGCAATTAATTTTATTTCCAATTTATTTTACAATTCAATTTTTAAATGGCAAGTGGAAGTGGAAGTGGAAATGGAAGGGGTCACGGCCGTGACGGTCCTAGACGTTTAATTTCGATGAGAGGTAAGGGTCATATGATCGATAATCTCGGTAGTGACGACACCGCCTATCACGAGTATTTGCAACGCCGGGCTTATGCTGAAGACCTAGGTTTCAACTCTCCTACTCCCCCTCTAATAATTTCAGAACCCCATCACGATGACCCCCCCCCCCCCCCGGCCCCAATTTGACAAGCCAGTCAGAAAATATGCCTTATATTGATACACCTCCAGATTTTGGATTTTATCTACAGGAACCAGAAGAGCAGGTCCAGCAAGAAGATCTGATACAGAGGCAGAGCAAATCTGATCTCTTCATAAAACATTTTAAGAAAATTAGGCAAGAAGATGGGAGCTTTGCAGTGGCTTGCAATTACTGCAGCAAAGTATATAAGTGGCATAAATCTGGAGGACATGACACTTATCGGAAGCATCTTTTAGCTAGACATCCAGAAGCAGAGACCAGATCAAGGTCACAAACACAAATTCCCAGGTACGCTACTCCTAACCAACAATTATTTCGTTATACTGATGAACAAAATAAAGAAGAATTAGCAAGAATGGTAGCAGTAGAACACCTATCATTCAGTTTTGGTGAAAGGGTTGATTTTATTAATTATTGTCGACGAGCATTAAACCCTGTTGCATGCCGTATTCCTAGAACCACGCTCACATCAACACTTGTAAAGATTTATTTAAAAGAAAAAAAGAAGTTAGAAAGACTTTTTGATAAATATAACAGTCTTGTTTCCGTATGTGCCGACATATGGACTGACCATTGGCGATCGCATTCATACTTGGGTGTCACTTGCCATTTTATGGATGATGCATGGACTATTCAAAAAAGAATTCTTACATTTAGAGTTTTTGATGATGCACACACTGCTCATAATATTTTTAGACAGCTTAGAATTATTTTTTCAGAGTATAAAATTGAAAGCAAAATTTTTGCAATTGGTTTTGATAATGCTTCTGCCAATACCACTGCTATTCCATCTTTACTTGATTTATGCAAACCTTATCTTGGTGGTACATTTTTTCATCAAAGATGTGTATGCCATGTTTTAAATTTATGTGTTTAAAAAGGATTAGAAACTCTTGATCATTTTATTCTACCTATTAAAAAAGCCCTAATGTTTTTGTGGAAACATTCTTCTACAATGAATGCATGGGTAAAATATTGTAAACAAAATGGTAGACGCGTCGTTAGATTTTCTCGTGATGTTCCAACACGTTAGAATTCTACTTTTAAATTGCTTGCTCAAAGTTATGATTGTAGGGATTTATTAGTTTCTTTTATTCAATTACATGTTACCCACCTTCAACTTTATCAATCACATTGGGATGCTTGTTACAACGTTTTCAATTTGTTAAAAGTCTTTTATAATGCTACACAAAATTTATCTGGTGCTTATTATCCTACAACTCATTTATTTATTATTGAAAGTATTAATATTGCTGGTGCATTTTTTCATTGTGAATCCGACATATCAATAGGGGAAGCCGTTCATGCTATGAAGCTAAAATGGTTAGATTATTATGAGGAGATTCCAAATATTTATTTGATTGCCATGATTTTTTATTCACGTTGTAAATTTGAGAGTATGTCTTATTATCTAAAGGGTTATTATGGGGTCAAAGGTTTAAATATGAAATATGATGTTAATGCATGTTGTGATAGAGCTAAGAAATTATTGTATAATTTATATGATGAATATCTTACAGTTTATGGATCGTCACTGAATTTAGATGTTACATATACACAAACTACATCTCAGCGCCCAACATCCTCCTCCTCCTCCGGATTTATAGAGTTAGGGTATAATATGTTATCCAAAAAATCCAAAAAACCTAATGTTTTTCTTCATCAAACATCGATAAGTATTCCGAGCTGGAATCTTATCTAAGTACTCCTTTTGAGTTTATAGAAGATACGTCAGGGAAAAAATTTGAAATCTTACAATATTGGAAAGAGCACGCAGTGTATTATCCAATCATGGCTATGATAGCCAAAAATATTTTCTCAACACCAGTTTCTACGATGGCAGTGGAACAAGAGTTCAGCGCCGGAGGAAATATTCTGGATGAACAGCGTTCTTGCTTAACTCCAACATCACTACAAATTCAAGTTTGTGTAGATGATTAAACAAAAGCACAATACAGACAACAAGAACTTCAACAAAAACCAATATACGACTTCTTCAAAGACGACGAACCTAAACAGGAGCAGCGGGGCCGGAATAGCAGATCTACAGTACAGAGTACAGAGTACAGACTACAGACTACAGATGGCACCAAACATGCAATAAAAGGTAAGAGAACTACGTGACCTTTGATTCCTCTAAATCTCCCAAGAGGATACGTAGGCAACTTAATTGTGGTAAAAATTAAGTGCAAGGCTAATAACTTTACATTTATTTTTAGTTTTATTTTAATTTAATTTTGTAATTTGTCATTTATTTATTATCGAATTTCGGGTGACCTAATCACCTAATTCCTAAATACCCAATGAATTAATGAAATGTAATTTATAATTTGTCATTTTGTTTATTTTTATTTTAATTTAATATTGTAATTTGTCATTTTGTTTATTTTTATTTTAATTTAATTTTGTAATTTGTCATTTTGTTTATTTTTATTTTAATTTAATATTGTAATTTGTATTTTGTCATTTTGTTTATTTTTATTTTAATATTTTATTTACAACTACAACTTACAAGTTACAATACAACTATACAACTAATACAAGTCTAAATTATTATTTTTTATTAACAAAGAAAGAAAGAAAAAAAATTCCCGGTTCAGAACCGCCGGTTCCACTGGAACTGGAACCGGAACTGGTCTATACCGGTTCCGGTTCCTGTTCCGGTTCCACCCATCCGAGGAACCGGAACCGGAACCGTCGGTTCGGAACCGCGTCAGGTCTACCCACATGTGGTTTGTCCATGAAATAAGCCAATCAAAATATAAGACCTAACCATGATTTGAGAGAGAGTGAGATATATATATATATATATATATATAACGCTGAAGATCGGAAGATGAAGGATTGAAGGTAGTGATTTGGGATCTTACTTGGGTACTTGGGTAATGGGTTGGGGTTGGGTAATAGGTATGTATCATGTATGGGTAGGTATTAGGTAATGGGTGTTGGGTGATTGACTGATTGGGTTATAAAAAAAAAGGAGCTGAACTGGATGGAACCGTCGGAACCAGACCGAAATCGAAACCTTCCTCAATGAGGTTTTGGTTTCGGTACTGGTTCCCCCAGAACCAGAATCGATGATTCGAAACCGGGAACCGGAACCGAATCGGATTGGGGCTATCACTACCATTATCGCCACTAAAAAAAAAAATATTTTCTAAAAATAAATAGTTTTGGAGCGTCTTTAGAATTTTTTCGACTTGTTTAGTAATTTTAATTCAAGTTGAAATTGTTATTAATAACGAAAGAGATTTCTCCTTAAAATCCAATTTTATCTTTACACAATCCTTTTCTATTGACATTCAATTCTGAAAACTTAAATTTTAAAAAAATCCTGAAGACACTTCATTTTATTCCAAAATTAACCTTTTAATCTTTTAACACTGCTTTATATATATATATATATATATAAACACTCCATCCTAAAACCCTAAATTTTAAAAGCAATTCTAAATTATAAAAAAAAATTCCGCACAAAGATTTATATTAATGTTTGTTTCAGCAAAAAATAAAATAAAAAAAAAATCAACACTTTAAAAAACTTGTTTATTTCTTGAAATTTTTTCCCATCACTTCAGGATCAAATAACACTTTAATGATATTGAAAAATAAAAAATGTTTGAGGGTTTGTGAAACGCCCAAAAAAAAAAAAATCTAAAGAAAAAGGTATTTGGTGGAGATGGAGATGGAGATGAAAATGATGAAGCATGAACTCTTGGTGTGCATAGTTAGTCAATGATACAAGCTATATTAGGAACTACGATTGAGTTTTTCGTGTTAACCATTTTTTTTTTTTTAATTGTCAGATTTGATATTTTTTTTTTTCTCCAAAAAGATGTTGAATCATAGGAAGTTTTGCTTGCTTTTTGTTCCACTTTCATTAAAAAAAAGAAGTGTAGCTCTTTATCAATTTTAATTAGGATAAAAGTATCATATTATATATAAAAAAATTAAAATGGAGCGCTCTTTTCTCAAAACTCATGAAATCCCAAACATATTTGAAAACATATTTTCTAAATTTGTAAAGAGTAAGTGTTTCTTTAGTTGAGCTTCCTATTGTCTTAAAAGGTCTACCAACGTCTATTTGAGTTTTTTAGAGTTGTTTAAGTGCTTGTTTGGTTGAGCTTTCTACTGACTCAAAAGGTCTACTAACGTCTATTTGAGTTTTTTAGAGTTGTTTGGTTGGACTTTTGAGATTGTCTGTTTTAAATTGAGTAGAGGCTAGTAGAGTTTAAACCTCTGCTAGGCAAAAGCTCATAGGGAGGTGCTTCTCCAAATAGACATTTTTTTTTAAAAAATCTACCAACCAAACATCTATGATTTTTTTTTTCAAAAACTCTATTTCTAATAGATCTACTGCAAGTAGATCTTTTACCAATAGAGGTTTTTTAAAAACCCAACCAAACAAGCTCTAATTAAACTTTTGAGATTGTCTATCTATTAGAGTTTAAACCTTTACTAAGCAAAATCTTTAAAGCTTATAGGAAGGTGCTTATCCAAACAGATTTTTATTTATTTATTTATTTTTATTTTTTTCAAAAGCTGAACCAAATAAGCTCTAAGTAGTTTTATAAAAAAAAGAAAGAGATAATACATAAGTTTACCTCCAAAATGTTAGGGTGGAATTTTGAAACCCCAACGCAGCAATTTTGATTTGATTTACAGATATGGAGAGAGACGAGCAAAAGGCCAATTTCAAGCAAAACCAGGCGAGCCTTTACGAAGCTTACAACGACCTACACGGACTTGCACAGGAGCTTGAGACCCCTTTCGACGCTCCTGCTGTGCTTGTCGTCGGTCACCAAACTGATGGCAAGAGCGCTCTCGTCGAAGCCCTTATGGGTTTTCAATTCAACCACGTCGGTGGCGGCACCAAGACTCGCCGCCCCATCACTCTCCACATGAAATACGACCCGCTTTGTGACTTCCCCATTTGCCATCTTGTCTCCGATGATGACCCCACCGTTGCTCACGACAAGTCCCTCCAAGATATTCAGGTGCCTTCTTGTTTCGCTTCTTCTTTTTTCAATTTTTAAAATGCAAATGCACTTTAAGTATCCAAGCTTTGATTTATTTTTTAATTTTATATATAGGCATATATTGAATCAGAAAACATGAGGTTGGAGCGTGAATCTTGTCAATTCTCTGCTAAGGAAATTATTATTAAGGTGGAATATAAATATTGTCCAAACCTTACTATTATAGACACTCCTGGACTTATTGCTCCGGCACCAGGTCGAAAGAATCGAGCATTACAGGTTAGATTGGCCAAGCAATTGAAAACTTTAACATAATTTCATTTTAGTCTTGCTTGCAATTGTGTGTGGTGGTGATTGCTTCTTACTTATGAAGGGTCAAGCTCGAGCAGTGGAGTCTTTAGTACGAACAAAAATGCAGCATAGAGAATTCATCATATTATGTCTTGAAGATTGTAATGACTGGATCAATGCAACTACAAGGCGGGTGGTAATGCAAGTATGTCTCAAGTTTATTTTACTCAACAAATGCTTTAACTTTTTTTTTTTTTTTCCAAAATGAGTGACATTTTTCCAAAAGAATTAAAGAAACAGAACTTGAGCATCTCTATCAAGTATCAACTAATCTTGTAGTTTCATCAAGTAGTTTCTGATGATTTTGTCACAATTCTATTCAGTTCATGTCATTAAATAACTTCAAAAAAATAAAAATTTTGCAACACTATATTTGTTTTTACTTTTTTTTTTCCCTTTTTTTTTTCTCTAAGTTCTGTTGGTTGGGTTGGGAATGTGGTAAAGTTATTGGTTTCCAGTAGGGGTCCATTTCCAATGCCAATTGTGGGACAGTGTTTTCTCTTAAATGGGTACAGAAATGTGTAATGTTCGAGTCAAAACTTATTTCTCAATCTTAAGTTGTTTCATGCTATATTTTGACGAAACTTCTGTTTTTGTAGCCATCTAAAGCCAGTGGGCTTTGAGTTATATTATAAATTTAACTGGTAGTGGCTTCATCTTAGGAGTAGTTGATGCTCTTAAAATGTTTGATGTCAACAGCATTCACTTTTTTGTTAATCGCATGCAGGTCGATCCTGAGCTGACTAGGACTGTCATTGTCTCAACCAAGCTTGATACAAAAATTCCCCAGTTTGCACGTTCATCAGATGTGGAAGTTTTCCTTTCGCCACCTGCTTGTACACTTGATGGCTTCATATTGGGTGAATCTCCCTTTTTCACATCAGTGCCTTCTGGTAGAGTTGGTACTGGACATGATTCAGTTTATAGGTCAAATGAAGAGTTCAAACAGGTTTGTCCTCAAACTTATTGCTTATTCATATAATGAGCTTGATTATTGTCAACATATATGCTATCTCTAAAAGGTGAGAGATAAGAGAAGGAAAGGGAGAGGGGAAGGAAATGAGAAAGATGAAACAAGTATTAATCCTTCCTTCTTCCTGTATAGTTTAATAGGTTGAAAGGAGTAAGAAAGTAGTCACTTTCCACTCTTTTGTATCCACTAAAGAAAGAGAATGGAAACCATTTGATCTAGAAATATGGTTTGAACTTTGAAGAAAAAAAGGGAATTACTGTAACAATTGTTGTAGTAATACTAAAAAATAATGTCTCTCTTGAATAAATCTTTGAATTCTCAAGCACTCAGAAATTATCATTACAATTATCATTATGTTTTGGTCTCTTATATGTGAAAAAAGTTCTTTCGAAAAAAAAAAAAAAGTGAATAAAGTTAAATCTTAACCTCTAAAATTAGTTTAATCTCCACTGTCCAAACTAGCATATTACAATTAATTCGATAAGACAAACAAAACCCCTAGTGAAAAACTGTTATAATTGATTTTGTTTTTATCATTCCAAACCTAGCTATTTGATGCAGTGGCTCCAATCAGGAGTTGACTAGAAACTATGGTCATCTTTAGGGTTAATGTTATTGACCTCTGTTATATTTCTAGTTAAACAACGACAGATTCAAATAATTTTGAAATTTATCAAAGGAATCTCGAAAAGTTATGAATTTTTAAAAGCCTCTTAAATTTCATCATATATTCATCCCTTAAGTTGTCAAATTTTGTTAGAAAGTGTCCCCTCCCCTCCAACCAAGAATTGGGGCCCCATAATCACTAGCCAAATAATTTTGACCCTACAGATCTGCTCTTTTTCCTATTAAAAGGTTATCCCCTTGTCTTTGTGTTTTCATATTATGAATTCTTTGAATGCAATTAGTAATTCTATCTGTGTTAATGTAGGTCAGTGATCTGTTTAATTTGGATTCCGTCTCTTGTTTAGTTTCTTATGCCAGTTTCAGTTCCTTTGTTCAAATCAATATCTATGCCAGGCTGACTTTCCCAGTCTTGAATTAGATTGGATAGCCAGAGGGGAAATCTAATAAATAGTTATAGAAGTGAATTGAAGGGAAAATGGATGTGATAACACCAATAATAATAAATAAGGATTGTTGCTGTTAGTTAAAAAGATTTTCTAATGACAAGCCAGAACAATTGCACATCCTCACCTGTATGGAAGGTTTGTGATGAATTATAGACCACTTGACTGTTACTGTATTTAAATTGTTTCCTAAAGCTTCTAGTTGATAATTCCATTGACATGTTGTGGCATTTGGCTTGACTGTATGCAATAGTGGAAACATCAAAATTTTGTTAGTCAATATTGAATCAGCTGGTTTGTTTCTCATGTTCTATAATTTCTATGCCTATAGATTCCTTAAATTTATTTCTCACTGCAGGCTGTATCTCTAAGAGAGATGGAAGATATTGTATCATTAGAAGAGAAGTTAGGTCGGTCACTGTCAAAGCAAGAAAGAAGTCGAATAGGTGTAAGCAAACTTAGATTCTTTTTGGAAGAACTGCTTCAGAGAAGGTATGCATTTATTTGTCTTATGTGTGTGCGTGTTTTCCATTCTTCTCAAACTATTTTTGCCTCTTTGGTTCATTGTTATTTTGTGAATAATATTTTTGGGAAATTTATGCATGCAAGGTATATGGACAGTGTTCCTTTGATCATTCCACTTCTCGAAAAGGAGTACTGCAGCACAGCAAGACAACTGAATGAAATAAATAGGGAACTTAGGTTTGGAACTCAAACTATTTTTTTTAAATGGTTTATTTGAGACAATATTTGATTAATTAAGATTGTGACCTTTTAAGTGCTAAGTTTCAGTAAAGCTATGGTGGAATCATTACTTTTACTTTGAACTTCATTTTTCATTCATATTTTTATTCATTATTCTCTTTCATTATGATCAGTCTTATTCCTTTCTTTCCTTGTATGCAGCACCTTGGATGAAGTTAAATTAAAGGAGAAAGGGAGGGTTTTTCATGATCTCTTCTTGACTAAGGTTTCTCAATTTATTAATTTTGTTGTTTGCTGTTTCTGCAATATATCATTTTGTTGGATGTCATATTGTAACATTTAGTGGATACTGGAAATTATAGGAAACTAGGAAGCAAATAGGTCATTCATTGGAACTAACGGGCATGTTTGTTTGTTTTACTGTTTATGGTTATGCTAAACTAGTAGTCCTTTGAATCTGCCCAACTCTTCCTTCCTTCCAATTTGTTGGGAAAGTATCACACATGAACAAGTACAAGGAGTCTGCTTCAAAATTGTTCTTCTGCTAATGTTATTTGTTCTGACTGAAATATGCTGTTACTCAGTTGTCGTTGCTATTGAAAGGGACAGTTGTTGCACCTCCGGATAAATTTGGTAAATAACCTTGAAGATACTTATCATGAAACTTTAAAATTCAATAGATATTGTTTTATCTTAGGACAAAAAAGTATCTTTTTTCCTTGAAATCTTTGTGCTATTGTAACTACTAAATTTTGCTCATATCTCCTGGTTGTCCTATTTGACATGTATAAGGTCTCTATTTTTTTTTCTTTTCTTTTGTAGGCGAAACACTACAAGATGAGAGAATTAATGGAGGGGCATTCATTAGTACTGATGGTCTTCAGTTTCCACACAAGCTAATACCCGTAAGTTAGATAAATTTCTTTAAGTATAAATATTTATTTAACAGAATTTCATGATGTATTTGAGTATCTTACTTAAAGCACAACATGAATTCATGATGTATAGAATGTTGAATGTCTTAGGGTAAAAAATGGCTAAATATATAACATTTTTTTTATAGTTTTTGCGGGACCAGGGTTTTGAGAAAGGGCCAAGGGTGGTGCGCGGGGGGAGGGTTTCTGGCTTCCCCTGCCATTCGGTTGATCCACCCTTAACAACATGTAAGGTGGATGGTGGTGTGTACTTAGCAAATGCAACTTAATCTAGAGAGAAGAAAAGTTACCCATTTTCGTTTGTTGTATGATTGATCATTGTATTTGTTTGTTTTGTTGATTGAGAATATTGATCAATCATTTGATTATACACAAAGCAATGTATGTTTGTATGGCTGATGCTGTTATGTAGCAAAGCATGTTTTATTGGACTGCCATAAAATTAACATGGACCATGTTAAGTACACATGTTGAGATTAAAAAAAGATAATGAGAAAAAAAAAATAACTTTATTCTTTCAGAGCATTAATGTACAACTTTATGTTACATGAAAGAATAAATGTGTCTTTTTTTAATTAGTATTAGCGTTGTGAATCCTTTTGGGATCATGTTAGCAATCAGATTAACATTATCTATTATTCTGTTTCGAATCCGAACTGGCTACAAGTCTTTAAGAGTTCTAAAACATTTATAAACCGGTCTCTTCTGCCTATAGAATGCGGGGATGAGACTTTATGGAGGTGCACAATATCATCGAGCCATGGCTGAATTTCGTTTTGTTGTTGGAGGAATAAAATGCCCTCCTATTACACGAGAGGAAATTGTCAATGCATGTGGAGTTGAAGATATTCATGATGGAACAAACTACTCTAGGTATTTTACCTTATCATATTTGTGGCACTAACTTTTCTAGATTTGCCTCATTACGGTTTTTTTGATTTTTTTCCCTCGTTTTATTTGGAAAACCAGGACTGCTTGTGTGATAGCTGTTGCAAAGGCTCGTGATACTTTTGAACCTTTTCTTCATCAGGTGACAACATATATATTATCTGTCATTGTTTATGCTACCCTTTTGTGTAATGTTACATGGCTGCCAGTTGTCAATTTGTCATAATATGTTTGAGTTGAATAACTTGAATTGATCAATGAGTTCGTCCTCCTAGCCACTTTATAGGCAATTTGAGGTGCTTAACTGATTCTGAATCCTGCATATGCAACACCAAATTTGAGCATCAACTTACCAACATAGTGGCTGTTTTCAAGAATTTTCTGGGATATTGTTCAAATAAACCAAGCTCTGTATGGCTACGTCTATGTTTAAAGGCTCAAGCAAGGCATTTTACTAGTCCATTCAATTATTTAGTCAAATTGGAGGCCTAGTGATGTATTATCCCCAGGTCTTCAGTTTCATGTGATTGTCACTGGTTGTAGAAGGGTGAGTATCCTCTTGGGATGTTATAGAGATTTTTTAGCTTGGATTTTTGAAATTTGGGTCTGGTTGATGTAAGAAGACTATTTTATCTTTGAAGTCTTCTATTCCAAATGAATGTCTTCTAAAGAGCTAAACAATCATTCCAAGAGGTGGGTTGAGTGGCATGACCTTTGCTTTCTAACCAAGAGGTCAGCAGTTCAAATCCCTTGAGGTACAAGTATCGTGGACTATACTATATCTCATAGATTGTAGGATCCGGTAGTAGTCCCCAATTTAGAGTTTAAAAATATTGAAAAGCAAAAAAGAAAGAGAGAGAAAAAAAGGAGTATAAACACTGCTAGGGACACTCTTGGACTAAGGGGATTTTTGATTAGCATCAGACTTTGAAGGCTAGCCTTGTTCCTAAAAGGTGTTTTAATCTTCTTTCTAAACCAAACAGTAGTTTCTGGATCACTTGCCTAGGGGAAATATATACACTGAAGAGGGATATATTCCTTCTTAAGGATCCTTTAACCATTTTTAGGATGTCTCTTTTCTACCACATTGGTCCATTTCCATTTTATAATACTTGTCATTCATTTACATAAAGTTGTACGCTTGCTATCCTTTTGTTATTCAAACCTTGTGAAATTATATATTTGGTTGTAATACCTTCAAGATTTCTCTTAATAGTTTGGGAGGTCTACTGCAATTCGATTGAAAATGTGTACTTTTAAGAATTCTTTTCTAAAAGGCTAAATCACTGATTCTCACTAGGCTGATCACTTCCCCCTAAAGGCAGAAGCAAATTTCAAATACACATGACCTTGCCACTGCTTGACATTGAAGTAGATCAATTTCCCGAATCGTGATCAACAAATGGAATGAAAGGATGATATCGTATAGATATTTTGAGTTCTTCTTTAGTAGATATCCATTGGGAGATTATGGCAACATGTTTAAGAATTGGTCAAGCAATTGATTGAAATGCCTGAATGTTAATGGAATGTGGTTTGTTTTATTTTGTATGTGCTGTTAGTTGATTTTTTTTTTTTTATTTATTTATTTTTTTTTGTTTGCGCTTGTGCTTAAAAGTTAATCCTTGCAAAATATAAGTTTGGATTTTAACCTCAGTATATACTTCTCAGTAAACTTAAGATATTTCTTTTTCTTGTATAGTTGGGTTCTAGGCTCTTGCACATTCTGAAAAGATTGCTCCCTATATCCATCTATCTTCTTCAGGTATGGTTCTATTCTTTAGTGGATTGGTTCTTTCCATCTGTTACACTTGTTGACCCATCTTAATTATAAGAGTAAATTACCCTGGTGGCCATCAGTTTTAGGCATAAATACCAGTATAGTCACCACCTTTTACCCAATGCACCCAAATGGCCACTTTTGGCAAACATGTCGTTAACGGTGGCCATTTTACCAACTTTCCGTCCATTTTTTAACGGAAATGCTGATGTGGCAAACGGAATGTTAAATAAAGATTATTAAATTAAATAAAAAAACAATTTAAATACAATTTAAAAAAAAAAAAAAAGATTATTAAAAACTAAAGGGAACCAAGAATATTAATATCAATAAAAAAAGCAATCCCTATCATCTTTTCCAACTCATTCACACAACCACCACCATCTTCTCCAAATCCATACCACCACCATCATCTCCAACTCACTCACACGACCATATCAGTAAAAAAAGAAATTCACACCACCACCATTTTCTCCAACTCACTCACACGGCCACCACCATCATCTTCTCCAACTCACTCACACATTCTATCCGATCTCTCTCTCTCTCTCTCTCTCTCTCTCTCTCTCTCTCTCTTTATCCCGTCGCCGGTGAGAAGTGGCGATCTCTTCCGTTGAGAGGAGATCGACTCTCTTCTTCCCCCATGCTTTTCTCTCTCTTCTTTCTCTACCGATTTGAGCCAATTTAGTTGGCCACCGATGATGATTCGATCCCCAATTTGAAGGTGATCTGGGTTTAGGTGATTTTGGGTTCAATTTGGTAGTGGTTTTCGATTTGTTTTTTGTTGGTGATTCTGGGTTTGATTTGGTGGTAGTGGTGTGGTTCGATTCTAGGTTAATTGATGATGGTGGTCTGATTCGTTTTTGGATTTTTGATGAAGAAGATGATGGATCTCCACCAATTTTGAGAGACATGGAATCAGATGAAGATGAGAGAAAAAAAAAATGTTTGGAGGAGAGAGACCGATGTAAACGTGAGGAGAGTGATGAAATTTTTTTGTTGAACCGTTTCTGGAATTTTGATGAAGAAGATGATGGATCTCCACCAATTTTGAGAGACATGGAATCAGATGAAGATGAGAGAAAAAAAAAATGTTTGGAGGAGAGAGACCGATGTAAACGTGAGGAGAGTGATGAAATTTTTTTGTTGAACTGAGTTTTCTGGGTTTGGTCAGGTAAAGAAGAACTGATGAAGAACTGATGAAGAATTTTTTTATGTTTAATTGTTTTTTTATTTAGTTTTCTGGGTTTGGTCAAGTAAAGAAGAACTGATGAAGAACTGATGAATTTTTTTATGTGTAATTTGTTTTTTTATTTAATTTCATAATCTTTATTGTATTTTAATTGTTTTTTATTTAATTTAATAATCTTTATTTAACACTCCGTTTGCCACATCAGCATTTCCGTTAGAATTTGGACGGAAAGTTGGTAAAATGGCCACCGTTAGCGACATGTCTGCCAAAAGTGGCCATTTGGGTGCATTGGGTAAAAGGTGGTTACTATACTGGTATTTATGCCTAAAACTGATGGCCACCAGGGTAATTTACTCTAATTATAATGCTTATAAATTTTGACATTTTTCCTATTGTTTTTAATGCTTTCTGACAGAAAGATGGCGAGTATCTAAGTGGCCACGAGGTGTTTCTAAGGCGTGTTGCTTCTGCTTTCAACAACTTTGCAGAATCTACAGAAAGAGCGTGCCGTGAAAAGTAAACTGCCTTCCTTCATTGCAATCTAATTTATTTTGTTCCTGACCCATGATATTGTGAAGTGTTTTTAATTTCACATGAACTGCCTCAAATTATTTGATTGTAGTTACTTTATTTGGTGAAGGAACATACATATGGAGTCAACTGATTAAATTATTTTTATCTGAAACAAAACTATGTAAAGAAGAAAGATTTATTAAGGTGATTTATTAAGGTGAACAAAAGAGAGGACCAGAAATCCTCTGGTAAAAACAAAAAAGTGCCCAAGAATTATAGAAAGGGCAACTCATAATGTACAATTAGTTAATTGATTAGATTAAGCTACTGAATGCTAGGAATTATAATTGATAGGAAGCTTCTCCTGGTTATGTTATAATGTACCTGGATGAGAAGTTTCTATCGAGGTAGTTTTCTGCCCCCATTTTTTGTCATTATGAAAAAGTGTAAGATGTGATGACTCGGTTGCTAAGAAAAGTAAAAGTATAAAAAAATTTCCTGTCTGCTAATATGTTGGGATATGTGCTGTCCATCATTACAGATACTCTGGTGTTTTTAGAAAGTTCATTATCTTTTTTTTTTTTTTTTTCCTTTTTTAGAAATTTTTTGGTCAGTTTCAATGATGATGCCTAATTGCTTTCTTTAATGTTGGCTGCAGATGTATGGAGGATTTGGTGAGCACCACCCGTTACGTTTCATGGTCCCTCCACAATAAGGTTAAAATTCTACACTTTGGGAGCATTTAAATATCTTTTAAAGATGAACCCATTCAAATGTCTCCTGTTTCATCTCTATGTGTCCACATTCTATGTATTCGATCAAATTTAGAATTTATATGGTGTCAATTATATCTTCTACTGCTATTAGTGTCGTGGACTAACTTCTATGTAGTTTCTATACTTTTGATTTTGTGTTGTTCTGCACTTCTGTGTATGAAATTTGTCTCTAAATGGTAATGCACCTATGAACATGAACCTTGTCTATTGCAAGGGGACATTACATAAAGCTCTTAATAATGACAAAGTTTTAGAGGTTGCCAAATCTGTGGTGTTATGATCTACTCAACTTCTTCTTTGACATTGAATTTGTAGAACCGTGCTGGATTACGTCAATTTTTAGATTCATTTGGTGGAACAGAGCAATCTGCTGTGATAAGTAATCCTATATCTACGGGTGTTTCACAAGATTCATCACTTGGTTCAGTTGCCAATGAAAAGCAAGACAGTAAGCCAAGGACAGATGTAAAGCTCAGTCATTTGGCATCGGGTGTTGATTCAAGTTCTGTTATTCAAACAACAGAAACAAGATTGGCCGACCTTCTAGATAGCACACTTTGGAACAGGAGACTTGCACCTTCATCTGAAAGAATTGTTTATGCTTTAGTTCAACAGATATTCCATGGGATAAGAGAATACTTCTTGGCTTCTGCTGAATTAAAGGTTCTTCCAAATGTTTTACTTTTTACTTTTCATAACAAACCATTCTAATTTTTTTTTTCAAAAAAATTTTTTTCAAAAAAAAAAAACCATTCTATTTTTTCCATCTTTTTGTATTCGGAATGTGTGCAGAGAGTTGTATCATGATGCATTGATTTTTACAAAATTGCTGTTAACGTGCATTTAATGACACAATTTTATTTTACCACCTCAAAAGGGGTAGTGGAGAGGAACTTTAATTCTATTTTGCTAGATTCTCATCTATGATTGATTTATTTTATGGTATATGTCTATGTTTCACAGTTCAACTGCTTTCTGCTAATGCCGGTTGTAGACAAGTTACCTGCACTTCTCCGAGAGGACCTAGAATCTGTATTTGAAGATGACATGGATAATGTCTTTGACCTCACCAACTTGCGACACTCGTTGAGCCAGCAGAAGCAAGATACAGAGATTGAGCTAAAAAGGGTACTCTAATCATGTTTAATATCCTTCTCGGCAGCTATCAATATTATCATTCTGTGTCTCACTCTTGTGGATTTGTGCATCAAACTGATGGTTTTGCAGATTAAGAGACTCAAAGAGAAATTTAATCTGATACACGAGCAGCTTAGATCGCATCAAGTCATGTCAAGTTCTTCACTGGCTCCATCAGCGTAATTTCTGATCGAACATCAACTGTGCTTATCTAGCTTAATTAATTTTTTATTTATTTTTTGGTTCTTACAAATATCAAGCAGTTATATAACTTATATACATGATGTAAAGTGTGGTTGTCCTTTCCTTGCCTATTAACACAGTAACACTTATGTTACAAACCTTGGGTTGTGTTTTTATTTTGTTGCTGCTGGATTAAGCATTCTTTTTAGATAGTTTGAGTGGCAAAAACTATATGGTATTTACATGGGTTTGGGAAGCCTGCAGTGAGCCAATTTTATTACTGAGAGATAAGAAACCACCCCATCACGTTTAGACTTGGTTTGATTTTGGTTAGGCTTTGGAGAAATAACCTTGTTCAAGCATTAGACCAGCTAAAAAAACATGTATGTAAATCTTTTACCATCAAGAGGTTGAGAATGTTTTTCCAGGTTTTACTGGTCAAAAATCAAAAGCTAAGGGAAATTTTGTTGATCCAATTTGTGAGTGAAATTTTCTCGCTGGATGTTTTGATGCCATGCAATATATTAACTTATTATATGGTTCTAATGAAGAAGGTGCCATTATCAAACAAAGAGTGGTTATCAAGTACATTATCCTGTACGAATTTTTTGTGTGGCCTCACTAATTCAAGATAAAAATCTTCAGGGCATAGATATTTGAGAAGTGCATGACTCTATGTTATGGGTCGAGTTTAATCAAACAAAACATGAAGCAAATTGAATTAATTTAAATTGATCAAATTAATTGAAGATATATATTCTCTTATATCTTCGGTTAATAAGATCAATTTAAATTAGTTTTAAAAAGTATCAATTTAAATTAAGCTCAAATTAATTTATGTCTTTCTAAGGTTTTTTTTTTTAAAAAAAAAAATTATAATGAAAAATATATCTTATTAATCTTAAGAAAATATATTTAATATTAATAATAAATACTGAATATAATCAATTTAGTAGGTTTCATGTCCCTGATCCAACTGGATAAAATAGGAAACAAAAGTGGAAAATAATGAAAACATCAGAATGCTGTTTCATGTGTTTGTTCAATAAGAGAAAAATTTATTATCTGTTTCATTGTTTTCTTTCAAAAACATGGGTGAAATTCATTGTTCTTTAAAAAATGGTTGATGAGTGCATTTCTTGTTTTTCGAAATGAAAAATGGAAAACGTTGTTTGTAAAACATTAACGAACAAACACCAAAAGATTAAAGAAATTAGTTCACTAATGCAGCAAGTCTAAATTAATAATCTCATAATCTCATTTAAATAATAAAATCTTCTGGTTTTGACTCAGGCCACTGGACCAAATTAATAACCTCACTAAATGTATTAGATAATAATTTTTTGGGTTAATTACCCCGGTGACCATCGACTTTTGTCACCACTATTAAAATGACCACCAAATGGGGAATTGGTTTAGAAATGACCATTTTTGGCAAACAATGTTACACTAATGGACATTCCGTTATAACACCGTTAACTTTGTCTAAGAATGTTACACTAATGACCATCAATTTGTTCACTTGGTATCAAAATGATCATTATAATCATTTTTCTTCAAAATTACTCTAGTGGCCATCCATTTGGTCAATTGATATCAAAATGGCCATTATAATTGTTTCACTTTTTCTATAACATATGTATTGACCATCCATTTGGTTAATTGGTATCAAAACAATCATTATATGTACAACTATATTCTATTAAAAAAAATAGGGTAAGTAATCATTAAAAATAAAATTTCATTCAATAGAGAAAATGAAGAATTCATTTGATTCAATATAATTTTAGTCTCATACACATCAAATACTACTTGTTAAAATCATGATGTCTTTGAGTATGTTCACATTTAAAATCATGACTTTTGGTAAACTTGTGTAGTTTGACAAAACAATAATAATAAAAAATCAATTTTTAACAAAAGGACAAAACATTACATTTCATTGACAACCGTTCCAAAGACATCATGATTTTAACAAGTAGTATTTGATGTGCATGAGACTGAAATTATATTGAATAAAATGAATTCTTCATTTTCTATATTGAATGAAATTTTATTTTTAATGATTGTTTACTCTATTTTTTTTTAATAGAATATAGTTGTACATATAATGATTGTTTTGATACAAATTAACCAAATGGATGGTCAATACACATGTTATAGAAAAAGTGAGACAATTATAATGGTCATTTTGATTCCAATTGACCAAATGGATAGCCACTAGAGTAATTTTGGAGAAAAATGATTATAATGGTCATTTTGATACCAAGTGAACAAATTGATGACCATTAGTGTAACATTCTTAGACAAAGTTAACGGTGTTATAACGGAATGGTCATTAGTGTAACATTGTTTGCTAAAAATGGCCATTTCTAAACTAATTCCCCATTTGGTAGCCATTTTGATAGTGGTGACAAAAGTCGATGGCCACCGGGGTAATTACCTCTAATTTTTTGAACGAATTACACCCACCTCCCCTGAGGTTTGTTAAATTATAGATGAAAACGACTTTATCATTAACTAACACTCACCTCCTCTCCCGTTAGTCAACGCCTATTACATTTAGCAGTTGACTATCTCTGGAAGGGTAAAAGTCCAAAATACCCTTGACATGATATTAGACACCCTATTTACTATTATAACCCAGGTAAACGACAAAAGAAAAATAATTTTTTAATATATAAATGACGGGAACATTAATGAAGGCTGAAGGTTGTATAATTTTTCTTTGGACGCTAATGCTCTTAAGGAAATAAACAATTACAAATTTATAATGAATAAAAAAAAATTATTGGATGTTATCGTGGCTTTATGGACGCTGATAGCAACGGTAACATATGCTCTCCAACACAAACTGATGGCTATAAAATGGCAATGGTAGATGTTTTTCCCATCCATTAAATTCATTACAATAATTCTCTACTAAGAAACATCCTCCATTTGATTTTTTTTTTCCAATTGATTATTCCCCATTTGTTTTTTTTTTTTTTTTTTTTTCCAATTCATTACTCAGTTTTTCTACTGAGAAACATACTCCGTATTCTCCAATCGTTACACAAATTTTTATTCAAACATGGAAGGTTTGTGCACTTCGATCAATGGATGTATGATCAAGTTTAAGAATAGATTATGTTTTTGTAGGAAGAAGGCAGTAATCAAAATTTTTGAATCTCAAAAAAATCCAAACAAATTATTTTTCTCATGCAAGAGTCGAAAATGTAATTTTTATATATTTTGGTCTCCTGATCAACATGAATACTAGCAAAGCCAATCACACAGTGTAGACACAATACGTGATACGCATGACGCGAACGAGGTTAGAAATTATGTGCATTTTGAAGATGATCGGAGAGCTATTAGCAATGGGTTTGAAAGGAAATTAAACAATTTGAAAGCAGCAGTAAACACCCTGAAACTACTAAGCATTATTATTATAGTTTTTAGTGGTTTAACAATGTTTGTTATGATCATGAAAATTTAATTGAACTATTCTATCGTGTTTACTATTCTAGTTTGTTCAATCCTGTGATATAAATAAGTGCATATGTTCAAATTCAGCAACACTAATTCATACATCACCTTCACATTTGCCAAAATATAAATAAATTCACTGCAACAACTTTAATGAAGTAGAACAATTCACTGCAGCAGTATTTCATTTCCATCATTTCCAATTCACTGATTTATCCACCAGCAACAAAAATCATATCCACCAAAAGGAAGACATTTAACTAACCAACTAATACCAACTTTACCCAACTAGTACTTCAAGTATTACCAAATAGTAGTTGGATGCAAAAACACTAAGATAAAACTTCATATTGTCATTGAAAAAAAAAAAAAAAAAAAAAAACTAAACTATATTAGTAATACGGTAAGATGCTAAACATACTTGCTGCCTATGGTTGAGATTGTTGAGATGGCTAAGGTGCACCCTACGTTAGAGGTTGAGTTGACACGTCATTGGTTGCATCTGTTCGAGTTAAAGTTCTCTTAGGCCTTAATGAAACCAATGAACCTAAAAAATAAACAAATATCAACATTTATTGTTTGAAATAATTATTTAAGGAGATAGGAATTGGTCTACATTACCCTTGTTACAGTTCTTGAAATACGTGGGGAAGCTACAGTAGTTGTTGTACCATTTCCAGCAGCACCAGTTGCTGTAGCATTTCCAGCAGCACTAGTTGCTGTAGCATATCCAGTTTGTGTTGAAGAATGTCTAGGATGTGTTGAACCAAGTGTTGAGCTGCTGCTAGCCTGAAAGTGAACAAAACAACACAATGAATCAGGTTTAGCATGTGTTGAAGGGTTAATGGGTGTGATTGTTCATGCAATTACCTCATTTGTCATTTTTTTAGTAGCTTTTTGTGGTCGTGGAGGTGTAGTTGATGTACTTGCAGCCTGCAATTACCATTGTTAGTACTCAAAACATATTAATCAACAATTGATATAGTATGTAAGTTATATTCTTACCTCAGGACATGATTTGTTTTTGCACATTCTGGAGTTGTGACTAACCTCTTTACATACCCCGCATCTAAACCCAACTAACCTTTGCACCTTATTGGGTTTAGTTGATCCTCTTGTTCTAGATAATTTTGGCCTTCCAACTTCCCTCTTCTTTATTGGTGGCAGAATAGTTTTGAAGTTCCCATTCGGCCATAAGTTCTCATTTGGAATTTCATGGAAGTTATTAGAGTATGTTCTCTGTAAGTGCCTCATTTTTTATTGGCTTATTTCATGACAAACCACATTGGGATTGGTGTGTAACGGGTAGCTTAGGTTATTGTGATTGGCAAGCTTCTGGACTTCCCAACATGACTTCAAGAGCAAGAGCGAAAGGTAATCACTTGACTTGCCTTTTGAAGAGATTTAGGTTGCACACACTCACTTCAAATGGTTGCATATGTATGCTTTGCCTTTGTGTGTATTTTCTTCACATGTCACATTTCACTTGCACATTGTACACAAAGGTCGCCATTTGACCTTTGTGTAGGTCGCCATGGCGACATAATGTTTTTTTATTTGAAAAAGCATTAGGTGTGAGGTCGCCATGAGACAAATGGCAACATAGAAGGTTTTTTTGTGTGTTGCATCAGAGGTCGCCATTTGCACAAACTGCGACCTAGAAGAAAATTTGAGGTCGCCATTTGCAAATGGCGACCGCAAACTGCGACCTAGAAGAAAAGCTGAGGTCGCCACTTGGTCGCCATTTGACAAATGGCGACCTCTGATGTTTGTCCATAAAACGACATCATTTTGATTGCATCTCTTTATATAAGCTGCCTTGTCTTCTAAAACCTTTGTGAGAGCAAAAAATTACATCTTTGGGGAGAGCTAAAAATCAAAACTTAGAGAGAGAATCTCAAACCCTAGAGAGAGAAGCTCCCAAGAACTCACCTTTACTCAACCAAACACATTCCCATGAGCATCTAGCATCATCCTAGCATCATCCAAGCATGGGTCATGTTGTTTTCCTTGACTAGGTAATCTCTACATGTTCTAGAATCTCTTGTTTCATCTTTCTAACATGTTTGCCTAGATTTAGCATTTATCTTGTGATTAAATGCTTGACTCCTTAATTAATGTTGCTTATAACATGCTTGAGTCTTAGTTTATTGGTTGAGATGTGTTGTTTGTGATAGCTAGCATTTAGGACCATTTTGCCCTCTAGCTAAGTCTATGTGATTTGCATTTAGACATTGTTGATTAGGACTTTATTGATTGCATTTGTTTATTGCATTTATAGTCCTAGCCATGTTCATTGACAACATGTGTTAATTGGCATTTTGATTGATAATTCCTTGATTGCACTTGTTAATTGCATTTATTGTCATTGCCACGTTTATTGACAACTTGTGTTGAGTTGGTCTTGTTTGTTGACAATTAGATTGCTAGGATCACTTTGCATCTAATTGAGTCCTCATGCATGAGCATGTAGGCATTGTTGATAACTAGAGTGTTGATTTGCATTATAACATCTAGTTAAGCATTTAGTGTAGCCTAGCATTATTTGCATCTTGAATATCATCACATATTCACATAGGTTGTTGATTCTCTTCATGAGTCAAAGTCTTGTGGCTTCTAGGTGAAGTTGCACAAGCAAGGAAAGTCTTGTGGCTACCGGTGTGTAATGCTCAAGCAATTGGTCGAGTGCCACTGTAAAAGGCCCGCCGGGTAGATTAGGAGTTGCTCACGCCAAGAGTAGTGTATCAGGGGATATCACTAGGGATTGGACCAAGAGTGGCGAGTGGTAGTGTCCATAGCCTGAGATTATCTAGGGTGAGAGTCCGAGAATCACTTGAGGGTGTAAATTCCTTTTCATATAGTGGATTTCGTTGACCGTGTGTGGCGCACATAACAGCTCGTGGTTTTTTCCCCATGTGGGTTTCCACGTAAAAATCAAGTGTTCTTTAATTTCCGTAATTTATACTTAATTTTATTGTTTGTTAAATTGAGTTTATATTTGTAATATTGATTAATCCGAAAATTTGGTAATAACAGATTAACAACCCATTCACCTCCTCTCTAGGTTGTTTAGACACACGCGAGCAATATATATATTCATTTATATATTTTCATTCTCAAATATGCGGGTTTCTTCAAGTAATCATCTGCATAATCTTCAACATTGTCCCTTTTTTTGGTGATGCACGCCATTGCATGCAAGCATGGAACACCTGAGATAACCCATATACCACACTGATAGGTGTGTTTGTTAAGTTCAACCACAAACCTTCTATTTCCATCAACTACTTCAAACTCGTATTCTCCACACTGTAATAGGTCCAAATATCTCCCTTTATGTTGTGCTTTTTGTAGCTTTCGATTGATCACAAGTGGTATGTTTGACTCCCAAAGCATGGCAGCTTTATATCTATCTTGAATTCACTTTATGAACTTCCTTCTGACCCTCTCTATCATGGTCAACATTGGTAGTGTGTGGTGCCTGTTCATCCAACCATTAAAAGCTTCAACAACATTGTTGGTATTTGATCGAACCAATATTTGTATGATTTTGGCCTTCATTCTCGTCTCCTTATGCTTGATTCTCGGGCATTTTCCTGTGTTTTAATGTTGTTAATTAAGTATTTTCAGGTGTTTATAAAGCTGAAGGGCATTGTAGTAATTTGGAGAAATTATGGGCAAAAGTGTAATAGTTGAGGAAAGATTACAATTATCGTGATTTTAGAAGAATACAGGGGACAGTTCATAATTTGCCAAGCAAATCAAGCAAAACACACCACATCAGTTATTTAAACGGTGTGTTTTGTGTTGGTTGATTATTTGGGCTTCTGAGTGAGCCCCAATCAACTTCTAAGCGCACCCCAAATGAGACAAAAGACCAACGTTCTAAGCGCACCCCAGTCCAACGCTAAACGTACCCCTTCTTCTTCAAACAGTCATCTTCTTCCTCATGAGCTGATCTCCATTGATGAACAACAAACCCTAACTATGCAGTCTCCTGAAGTTGGCCATCCTCGCCTTAATCCCGGTCGAGTTTCGGCCCAAAAGAACGGTGACCTCAACACAAGACTGGTCGGCACCGATTAAGTCCTCCAAACCGTCGGGATTAGTAGCCACGATCTCCTCCCTCATTTGCTGATGTCGCCCCTTTGTCGCCGTGAAGCTCATAGCGATAATGCTCTGCAATTGTCGTTGTTCAACTCTTCGATGTCGCCACAACGACCCCATGGCGACAGAGATAATTTTTGGCACCTGATTGTGTCACCCCGAATGTCGCTATAATCATCACCATGAAACGCAAACAGCGACCTCTACTGTGTTCAACTATGATTGGTCTGAAAATTACCAAAAGCTACCCTTGAGGGACCAAAATGGTAATTCGCAAACTCAAGGGGATGTCTTGGTAATTAACCACTCGTAACCTGATTCGAAAATGCTATAAATTCATCATATTTTTTCAAATGAAATCATCCTATTCTCTTATACCAATCCTCTCTTCAACCTAGGATCACCATAACTCCCTTATCAAATTCCTCAATTTTTTATACTTGAACAATCTTTTCCATCTAACAGTCAACACCAAATCTTGATTACTTCCCTAAATCATTCATCTCTTACCATTCTCTACATCTCAATACTTTTGTCACTCACCATTAGACACCCACCTATTTAAACACATAATCTTCTATCACTCTTTGCACTAGGAGCACTCTTGGAAAGGAAGGAGCAAACACAAAAGAAGGAGGCCTAAGGCTGATTTCCTTACCTATTACTTGCTTTCTATTTGATTATAACTATGTGTAACTAAGCCCCTAATCTAGGGGATAGATTTAAGGAACATTTGGTTGCGAGTATTTGCTTAAGTTTTGTAATGAATCTCTATATGTGTTTTATTTATTTATTCATTAGATTTTATTCACTATGTGATTGACTTGTATATCCACTTGTTAATTACAATCTTGTTTAGAATAACATGTTATGCAATCATCCTTAGATTGACACCCTAATGTGATTAAGAACCCAATAAATAGGATAGATTAGTGGAGGGTATATCAACCACACTAATCTAAACCTAGATTTGTAACCAACCAATCCCAACATGACCTCTTTTCCTTAATCGGTTAGACATTGTGGTGGGAAGATGTTTAGGGTTCATAGTAATGATCTAAACATATCCTAGAAAACAAATGGTTAACATGTAGAGATTAGTCCATTAAAGTGGCTTAAAAAGCACTACCCATACCCACTTGCTAATCTATCAATTCCCTAGCATCTATATTAATTGTTTACATCCATTTCTCTTATCAAAATTGTTGAGCGTTCTATTTGTCCTATTACCTTTTGTATGTTTATTTTACTTGCATTTTGGTGGTTTATGAAACCATACACTATCCACCTACTATGATTTACTAAATTGCATTTAGGAATAGTTAATTTATTCAACCAATTACTCTAATTCCCTGTAGAACGAATCCTACTTACCACTTTACTAATTTTATATCTTACGTGGTTTTTCTAGTGGTTAAACGAGGTTTTCAAAATGAACACATAAAATGTATTTTGTTGAGTACCAAAACGACCTCATCAAAATTGGCTCCGTTGCTAGGGAGTTGATAGCGATTGTTGAATCAATTAACTTTTCTTAGTAGTTTTTTATAATTTTTAGTTTCTTAGTTATTTTTAGTCTCTTTAGTTCGATCTTTTTATTTCTTTGGTAGTTTTTGTTTCTTTTGTTTCAGGATTCTATGGATTTCTTCACGAAATGTTAATGACCGAGCTACGAGACTTATGGGAATAGCTTCAATATAGATTCGTGGATTAACCAAGGCTCCATCTCATCATACCAATCAAACTCCATTGAAGATGAGAGGAAAAATTTCATGGAGAATAATTTTCGGGAAATTAAGAACAACCAAGCTTCTCAACGGATAACCATGGAGTTATTCCAATCTACACAAGCACTTGAGAAGAAAATGTCCAACCATGTGTTACCTAGCCAGCCGGACCGATCAATAGAGTTAAAGAATCCCAAGCAAGGGAGGACAAGGAACCGTGTACACGCTATTGTATAAGTATTTGAGAAGGGTGCGGAAATCGAGGAAGAACCGCCGAGGAACCAAGAGCGAAGCACGAAGTTAGAGGAAAAATTAACTTCAAGAGAAGTTAGTGGAAACCTCCCAAGAAAATGAGGAATTATAGAGAGTTACAATCGTGATGAAGGAGTAGGTGTTAGGATTATGCTCAATAGCAAGAGTGTAATATTGTACTTGACAATCTTTTCATATTAATAAAGTGGTTTCTGTTTTAATAAAATCTTATAGCATTTATTATTATAATTGTCAAAGTAAATAATCATAAGGTCAAAAGACTATGAGAAAAGAAGAATTGTTCGTACATCTGGATATGTATGAGGTAGACACAATTCTTTAGTTAGTCTTGAATAACGTTCACAACTTAAGTTAAAGGTTGGGCATCTTTATCTTGTTAAAGTTGTAAAATTCTTTTACTAGCATTTGAGTGGAATCAAATGTGTTATGATGAATCTAAAATCATCGAAGGGTCTTCGAGTAAAAGAATCTAGTGCACTGGGTGTATTGAACTGGATCACAATGAAATACTTTTTCTAGAACCGTCAATAGATAAAAGTTTTTTCATTATCAGGACAATCGGAGAGTCTATCTTAATTCTGAGATAAATGATGGACTTATGGTTACAAGTGTTATCATTTGAGCTATCAATGAGTACGATTATATAGCATAGTCTATCCTTGATAGTTTGGTGGTATTCATTTGCTAATCGATAGAGAACTTCATTTATAGATATAGACATCGTGGCTTCATTTATTAAATGTAAGTAGAATATCATCATATGGATGCTTTGTGGTTTTGGATATTAAATCTTAACGTTGAGTTTTCAATAGTGACTATTAAAAGATGACTTATGGACAAGTCATAATATATATCCAAGTTCAAAGTGTGGTCATGTGAGTAAATATGGTAACTTGGAGAGCTATAAGCGGTCTATGAGCTCTTGGCGATTACTGATATTCTTCACGAGGATTCACTGTCTCCTATAAGATTGTCTAGGGTATGAATGATAATCATTTACTTATTCCATCTTTATTTAAGAGTGCAATTTTAGTTCTTTAGTGGAATGAACTAAAATTAATAGATTGAACATAAATGAATCATTTGTTGATTGTGATTGGGTTATGTCTATTGGAGCTTAAATTTAGATAGGCCGGCCAAGATCCTCAATCCACACGGACTTGCATGAATCACTTGATATATTCTATCGGACTATTTATGGGTCCATCTAGAATTGTATTTAATATATTAAAAATATAATTTGTACATTATTTATTTAATGGACTGTTTAATTATATTAATATATTAATGATAGACATGTGGGCTTGTTTCTTTTAGTAAGAATAGGTCTAGTTCACATGTGAGCTTTTTATTAAAGTCCAAATGGATTTAATAAAATAAGAAAAACAATATATGACCCATGTTTTGGTCATAGGCGGCAAGGTTAATTTTATTAGCCCATTATATTGTTTATTTTATTATTTAATTAAATGTAAATTAATTAATATGTTAATTAATTATTTAATTAAGAATCAAATCTTTTTCTGATTAAGAAATATGTTTCCTAGTATTATACTATTAGTAGTAGTATATTAAATATAAAAGACTATATTTGATAAGTAGATAAATAAGGGATTTATTTATCTAGTCAAATTAGAAAGTTTTTTATATAGTCACAAATACACTAAAGAGTTGGATTAGGGTTTATACATAAGATATATGTATGAATGCAGGATATATATATATATATGTTTTTATATATGCATAATGGATGCGAAATATATAGCAATTTATACATATATGCATGTGGAAATATATATGGGATATATATGAAGGCATGCAGCAATATATGTAATAAATGGTACTTAGCCGGATATATATATATATATATAAGTTATATATGGCAAGAAGAAGTAAAATATATATCAAGAAGAATTCGTCCAGGATTAATTTTTTTTTTGGGCAAGAAGAATTCGTGAGATATATATATTCTTTGTATATTCTTCATTTTTTTGGGTGAACCCTAGTTTTTGCAATTGAGAGATTTTTCTTTTGCTAGACAAAAATAAAATCCAACTTTTAGACTAGCGAAAAATTCGGCCAAGAGAGATTGAGAGAAGATATTGTTCTTGTTTTGATAGTGCACTACTAGCCTTTACATCAAAAGATTTTGTGCACAATTTCGAATAAGGTTCATGCGAGTTTCAATCTAACGATTGTGAATTCAAAAGTGACCAGGACATTCTTAGCAATCTTTTGGAGTTTATAGTGACTAACAGAAATCAGAAAAGTTTTGTTGTCCATTCTTAGGTACACAATTCAAAGAGAAAGGAGACCACGCTCCTAGGTGATTCACTTTCGTGATTGGATTGGAAGATCTTGTGGATTACCATCGACGCATAGTCAATTGAATCACGTGACAAAGGTATGATATCTTTTGGTGTATATGTTTAATTAATTAAAGGGTTAAGGTTCAAACTTGGAAAATTTTTAAAATATACTAAACTTCTTTTAGTCTCGCTTCCGTTACGTGCAAACGTTTTTCCCTACAGTAGGAAGATAAGAAGACCTTGGGAAAGGTGAAGATTGATGAGCTTGAAACTCTAAACAAGAAGCTCACTCTTAAAGTAAACATGCTCAAAGAGAAGAATGGTACCTTTCGGAGGAAGGTAAGAGAGGTCTCCAACAAGAACAAGGAGTTGGAAATACAGGTTGGGAGACTTGAAGTTGAGAGGAATTCCACATCAAAGGAATTCAAAGACCTTGCAAGGCTATGTGAAGAATTTGAAGAAGAATATGCAAAGAAGACAAGAAAGATGCTTATGGAAATGGAGCGAAAGGCAAATGTTTTGGAAGAAACGAAGAAAGCACTTGATAGGAAGGATGAGGCCCTCAAAATAGCAAAAGTCAAAGAGTGTGACTACATTGTCAATCTAGACAAGGTGGAGAAAGAGGTCAAAGCACTAAAAATGAAGCAATATCAAAGGCCACATAGTCACCAACCAAGAGGGAGTTTTCTTAACCATCCTCCTACTTGCAAAAAGGGCACTTAAAAGCTCATTGTTTTAAATTCCATAAGCATAAAAAATTGAGAGAGTCGAGGAATAGAAAACATCCTCCTACAGTTAAGAAGATTTGGGTAAGGAAAGACTTGGTTAACCAAGTTAGACCCAAAGGAAAGGAAAAGGGGAAGTCAATTCAACTTGTTTGGGTTGTGAAAAAGAACTAATTTCCAAACTTGATAAAACCTCCTTTAGTTGATGCCACCCCTAGCACAAGTACATAATATAGAAAAATTCTTTTGTGCATTTTAATTTTTATGCTTTATGTTGATTAGTTTATTTCTTTTGAATAATTGGTGTTTCAGGCTCTTGTTGGCAATTGCTTGAATTGAGTATATATTTTTTTGCCGGAACTTTATAATATGCTTTGTGCACGTGTAGATTTTCTATTGCTTCTTGAGGAAGCATGCTATGTTGCTTGTGTGTTAAAGAAAGGTTTCTTTATCTCTTGGGATGAAACAAAGACAACTTGCAAGTCTTGGAGGGACGAGCAAGCCAAAAGTGCTCATAAAAAGGGGGAGAACCTTATCCTTTTTAGAAAAGCAACAATTGAGTTCAAAGTGCGGGAGCACCATGCCACATCTTGCCTAGACATTAAATCGAGCGCTTGGTGGAAGGCAACCCACTTAGGTACATTTAATTTTTAGTTTAAATTTTTGAATTTTTTTATCTTTATTTCATTCTTGCTTAGAATAAGGGTGTGAGATGTTTGGTAGTGGATTTAGGATGAATGTGCTTAATTGATGAATTTTGAATGATAGGAATATTGAGGAATATGTCATTCATGATTGAATATATTTTTAGATGATTTTGTGCATGTTAGGATGAGAGGACACTTTGCCAAAATTTTGAAAATACATTGATTATTTTCAGACATATATGCATCATTTGCTTTGGATTTGTTGGGTTGCGCCTTTTGACCAATTTTGCCTCCCATGAACATTGAGGACAATGTCCAATTTAGGTTTGGGGTACATTTGTGCAACACCACTTTGCTTACTTTGCTTGGTTTTAAAATTTGAGCCGAAATTTTCAAATTTGTACGATAATGCCATATTTGAGCATAACTTGCTTGTTGATATTATAATTTACATGAGTAGTGAGGAATTGTGCTTCTTTGCCATTGTTTGGTTTTGATTAATGTCATATCTGGTGTCATTGAACAAAGTGCGTTAATCTTTTTCTCATAATGTTAGGGTGAATTATCAATTTTACTTTAAGGCTAGGAATTAATAGTGGAGATTCCCGTGAGGATCACAAACACGACCTTAAAAAGTGTATTTTGAGTTGTCAAATATTCCCTCTTTAAACACTCACTCTCAAACACTCATTCAAGCATGTATAGGTCTCATTTGCATTTAAATGTTGCTTGTAATAGAATACTATGGACTGCTTGTGGATGCTTTATTTTGCTTTGTGGATAAGCCTTTAGAAATGATTTTAGGCAATGCATATGAAAACCACTAATTGGCCTAAATACTTCCAACCCTCTAATATGTGTGCTCCCAAGCTCCTTTGAAGCCAAACACATCTTAAGCTTTTCATTCATGAACCACATCTACATGAACCATATAGCCTACATGATTGACTTACCTTGACCAAATGATTTACTAAGGCTTAGGGAATCAATGTAAGATCTTATACTTGAAAATGTAGAGGCATGTACCTAGGCATGTAAATATGTGCGAAGAGTCTTGCAAAGCAAGAAAACTTGAAAAGAAAATGAAAAACAAAGAAAAAGAAGTGAAAAGAATAAAAAAAAAAAAGATTGGCAAAGTAAAGAAAAGAAAAATGAGGAAAAGAGAACCAAGAATTTGGCACAATTAACCTAGAGAGGAAATGAAAAGTGGAATGAACTACTCAAATGAAAAATTAGAGTAGAATGCACATGTGAATTGAAATTGTAAGCTTGGATGCCTAAAGTGTGAACAATATGTGTGAATCAATTGGAACTTATAATTAGAATGTATGCCTTAGTGTAATCATTGAGTTCTTTGTTATCCATTGCCCCATTCTTTGTTTCACATTCACCTAAGGCCCAACTACAACCAAAAGAAAGACCTTCATGATCTTTAGGAGTGTCCACTTTATGAAATTTGGTTGATGCATATTCTTTCTAATTCATGGCTTGCAATTCCATTCATGAGACTTAATTTCCTGAAATTGCGTTTTAAAAATGATCATGTGCAATCAATTAGATATCCATGACATGAATTCATATTGCATATGTATTTTGAGCGAAACCTAGGAATCAATAAGAAGAAAAGAGAGATTCCGGTGAGGATTAGATATCAATGAGAATTACATTCTAAACCGAATAGCGCCTTTGCTTTGAAGCTTTGGCATTTTGAATGTAAGGTCGCATTACATACAATTATATCTAGAGTGGCATGCTCTTAATCTTTACTTAACATTTTCTTACATATATAAGTCCTTACTAGTGAATCATTGAGTTAATCTCTTCATTTTGGTTTCGCATATTGATTGGATAAGTAAATCCTTGCTAGAGTGAGTTAGAACGTTATTGAAAATCTTTGAAATGGCTTGATGCATGTCTTTGGGGGTTGATTTGTGATTATTTTGCTCGAGGACGAGCAAAAGATAGGTTTGTGGGTATTTGATCGAACCAAAATTGATACGATTTTGGCCCTCATTCCCGTCTCCTTATGTTTGATTCTCGGGCATTTCTCCGTGTTTTAATGTTGTTAATTAAGTATTTTTAAGTATTTATAAAGCTGAAGAGCATTTTAGTAATTTGGAGAAATTAGGGGCAAAAGTGTAATAGTTGGGGAAAGATTGCAATTATCGTGATTTTAGAAGAATACAGGGGCTGTCCATAATTTGCCAAGCAAATCTGGCAAAACGCGCCACATCTGTTATTTAAACTGTGCGTTTTGTGTTGGCTGATTATTTGGGCTTCTGAGTGAGCCCCAATCTACTTCTAAGCACACCCCAAATGAGACAAAAGACCAACGTTCTAAGTGCACCCCAGCCCAACGCTAAGTGTACCCCTTCTTCTTCAAACAGTCTTCTTCCTCACGAGCTGACCTCCATTAACGAACAGCAAACCCAAATTGTGCAGTCGCCTGAAGTTGGCCATCCTCGCCTTAATCCCGGTCGATTTTCGGCCCAAAAGAACGGCGACCTCAACACGGTCGGCACCGATTTAGTCCTCCAAACCGCTGGGATTAGCAGCCATGATCTCCTCCTTCATTCGCTGATGTTGCCTATTTGTCGCCGTGAAGCTCATAGCGATAATGCCCTGCAATTGTCGCCATTCAATTCTTTGATGTCACCACAACGACCTCATGGCGATAGAGATGATTTTTGGCACCTGATTGTGTCGCCTCGAGTGTTGCTCCAATCGTTGCCATGAAACGCAAACATCGACCTCTACTATGTTCAACTGTGATTGGTCTAAAATGGTAATTCGCAAACTCAAGGGGATGTCTTGGTAAGTAACCACTCGTGACCTGATTCGAAAATGCTATAAATTTATCATATTTTTCCAATTGAAATCATCCTATTCTCTTCTACCAATCCTCTCTTCAACCTAGGATCACCATAACTCCCCTATCAAATTCCTCAATTTTCTATACTTGAATTATCTTTTCCATCTAACACTCGACACCAAATCTTGATTACTTCCCTAAATCATTCCTCTCTTATCATTCTCTACATCCCAATACATTTGTCACTCACCATTAGACACCCACCTATCTAGACACATTCTCTTCTACCACTCTTTGCATTAGGAGCACTCTTGGAAAGGAATGAGCAAGCACTAAAGAATGAGACCTAAGGGTGATTTCCTTACCTATTACTTGCTTTCAATTTGATTGTAACTATGTGTAACTAAACCCCTAATCTAGGGGATAGATTTGAGGAACATTCGGTTATGGGTATTTGCTTAAGCTTTGTAATGAATCTCTATATGTGTTATATTTATTTATTCATTAGATTCTATTCACTATGTGATTGACTTGTATATCCATTTGTTAATTACAATCTTGTTTAGAATAACATATTATGCAATCATCCTTGGATTGACACCCTTGTGTGATTAAGAACCCAATAAATAAGATAGATTAGTGGAGGGTATACCAACCACACTAATCTAAACCTAGATTTGTAACCAACCAATCCCACCATGACCCCCTTTCTTTAATCGAATAGGCATTGTTGTGGGAAGATGTTTAGGGTTTATAGTAATGATCTAAACACATCCTAGAAAACAAATGGTTAACATATCGAAATTAGTCCATTAAAGTGGCTTAAAAAGCACTACCCATACCCACTTGCTAATCTATCAATTCCCTAGCATCTATATTAATTGTTTTCATCCATTTCTCTTATCAAGATTGTTGAGCATTCTATTTGTCCTATCACCTTTTGAATGTTTATTTTACTTGCATTTTGGTGGTTTATCAAACCACACACTATCCACCTACTATGATTTACTTAATTGCATTTAGGAATAGTTAATTTATTCAACCAATTACTCTAATTCCCTATGGAACGAATCCTACTTACCACCTTACTAATTTTATATCTTAAGTGTTTTTTCTAGTGGTTAAACAAGGTTTTCAAAACGAACACATAAAACGTATTTTGTTGAGTACCAAAACAACCTCATCAGTATCGTGCTCAGATTTGCAAACACTGTCAAATGAATGGACTGCCTATGTCTCCACTGAAATGTTACTAAGGTAGGCATGTGCCTCTGGAGAGGTTTGCTTGATTTCATCCATGGCTTTCAAGAATGCTACCTTGTTGGAGTTTGTAGCAGCAGGCCAAAATATGTCCCTCAAGTAATCCAATTTGAACCTACACATTAATAAGAGGTCTTTCTATTTGTTAGATATTATATATATATATATATATAAAATAAAAACCAGAAAAATGACAGTAAAAAATGAAACATATTAATCAACAATTGTAAACGACGTACCTGCCTAACATGTTTGACAATATATGCCTACAACAAAAACTAGAGTTGTGGTTAGGCCAGACTTCATTAAGTGCCGAAATAATTCCCTTCTGTCGATCAGTCATAAAACAGACCTGCCTTTTCTCATGCACCCCCACATGTCGATGGAACAATTCGAGAAACCATCTACAGCTATCATTGACTCTCTATCTCAACAACATCTAAGGCAACTAGATACACACCGCAATTTGCATCAATTGCAATTGCACAAAGAAGAATCCCTCCAAACGGACCTTTCAAATGACATCCATCTAATCCTATAAAGGGTCTACACCCTTGTAAATACCCAACCTTTTAGGCTTGGAAGCTAAGATAAAACCTTTAGAAGGTTGTAGGGATTTGAGGATTAGGGTCACTAATTACCTTCATTTTCACATAAGACCTAGGGTTCCTTTCCATAATGATGTGCCCATACCTATACAATTTGTTGTAACTATTCTTGTGGTCCTCCGACCCTATATTAAGTGCATACTTCTTGGCCCTATAAAGTGTCTGGTTGGGCACATTAACCCACATTGCCTTAATATAATTGAACCCAACACCCTAATGCTAATACCAGAGTTTTCTTTTATAAGGAGCTCAAACCTTTTTCCTAACCAAACTAATGTGACATCCCTATTTTTAGGAATTGCTATGCAATTATGGGCATTCCTAAGAGTCTTTAATATGTAAGTGACCCTATCAAAAGTTGGACTGCCATGCGCTCGCCAAGGGCAGCCATTTGCTTCACACCCATATGTGATCCTCCTTTTCTCATTTTTAATCCTTCTAAGTTTGAATCCTTTTTTAATAGAGTAATCCAGTAATATTTCCCTAAAGTGAGTACTATTTCTAAACAACTGTCCCACCTCTAATGTAATTCGACCATCATCTTTTGATTTAAATGCAGTGCCCGTTATAGGATTATCAATTACCTCCTCTTCAACAATGTCATCCTCATTGACATCAGACAACCCATCATTTTCATCTCCACTGTCAACTGGAAGCTCATCTCCGATTCCATTATTTTCATTTGGAACCTCATCTTCACTGTCATCCATTGCATTTGGAACCTCATCCTCACTGTCATCCATTGCATTTGGAACCTTATCTTCACCATCATCCATTATACTTCCATCTGAATCGGAGGAAGAATCAGTAAGTAAAATTGGCTCTTCTTCTAGGTCAGACTAAGGTTTGGCTACTGGTTCAAATTGATGTTAGGCTGCTGGCTTGGGTTTAGGGTGGGTTATTGGTTTGGGTTGTTGTTTGGCTGCTCATTTGGGTAATAGTTGGGCTGCCGGTTTTGGTTGTTGTTGGGTTGCTGGTATTCCATGTTAAAGTCAATTTGGTTCACCTTCCTTTGCTCAAATTCACTTAACACATCCATCAACCCAACATCATTTTGAATTTCCCTCACTTCAGCATTCCACGGAAATTGAACTTCTTATCTAAACTTGTCATCAACTATAGCCTCCAATCCAAGTACTTCATGCATAGCATAATCCCACAAATCCTTCAAACGTTTATAGTAAGCTTGTCTTTTAACTGATTTAAAGGTTGAAAAGGGACTCCTAGATTATGATTTATAGTGAAAGGTCATATGCTAAGCTTTTTTATACTACTGCTTTGAGCTAGGAAACTAAGGTTTTTTTGAACATTCTTTAAACTTCCTGCCATACTTCCAACATTCAAAATTAAATATTTATTAGTTTAGATAATATATATATTATAGTATTATCCTTTTCACTAATATGTTCAAATTCTGCTTTGTATCCTCTACCAGTTAATATTTCTAAGAAACTTATCAATCTTTTACTTATAAATGAATTTTTCTTTTCAAAATTTTTCTTTTGTACCTTTTTGTAAAATTCTACTATATTATTACAATCTATTCTAATGGTAAAGGATTCATTCTGTATATATATATGTGAAATGTATTTAAAGCATTTATTATTCCTAGTAGTTCTAGTTCAATACTTGACTTTCTACTCTCAGGTTCTTTGAACTTACCACTAGAAAACTAGAAGAAGCTGAACAACTTCAAAAGCTTAGCAAAAGAAACCAAAAGAATAGTAGAGAAGCAGATGAGGAGTAGAAAAGCCCCTTGATATTATAAATATTACCCTAATGAGGGATCAAGCAAAAAATCTATATAAAGCAGTAGAAAAGCTTCCAATAGATATAAAGCAAACTATTTTTGGAATAACTCAAAATATAAATCTAAAGCGTTTTATCAAAATTCAAAAGTTTCTCACCTTGGGTGTAGGATTACCTGAAGGTATGACTACATGGCTACAAGAGAAAATGATAAATAATAAAGTTATATTCAAATTTGTTTCAGCCCAAATAAACCTTTTCTAGAATTCTTTCTATTTCCTTTACTTGAAATGATTCATGAAACTAATAACTTGATTATGATCATAAACAAGACCATTAAATTCTAACCGTTCGATGATGAAGCCTACCACAATCTATACACCTAAGCAAGAAGATCATTTGGCAAAGTGTCGACAGAAAAGGACATTAACAATTGAAAAACAAGATAAGAAGATAAGATCGACAACAAAGATTGAAGATAAGAAGATAAGATTAATAACAAAGATAAGAAGATAAGATCGACAGCTAAGCTTGAAGATAAGACTGACAAGAATAAGCATTGATAGGATAAAAAGTTAGGTTTACTATTGACTTTATGTAAAAAATTGAATTTTAGTGTTGGTCACGTGTTTTTGGCCTTATCTTTTTAAAATTTTATATAAATAGAGTCATGCTCTCATTTGCAACACACGGGCAAATTCAGAGTTTTCAAAAAACACTCACCTCCTCTCTTGTAATATTTCCAAACATTCCTCCCTTTTCAATAAAGCTATGAATATTTTCAGTCTAAGTAAGTAAGATCTCTTACTTTCTACTCAATCTCTCTCAAAGCTTCCCAATACAAAATGTTTTCCACAAAAAGTTGTTGTGCCATTAAACATGAAATTCCTGCAACAAGAAAATTTACAACTAGGCAACGTAAATAACAAAAATAATGTTGTTAAAAAAAAAAAATTATGAATCATCAAACAAACAATACAAACATGTAACATACAAACCCAGTGACATACATGAAAACCCATCAAACCAGAAACAAGAAAAAACAATACAAAATGAAAAACAGAGCATCAACCCAAAACACAAACAAATTTCTATCTATACCAAAATTGTAGTAAAAAACGAAACACAAATAGATATCATTCCTTTTTTTTTTTTTTTTCAAAATAAAACATACCAAAAAATTAAAAACAATTTGACACCCATGAGAACCCATCAACCCATAAACACAATGAAACAATACAAAACGAAAAACAGAGCGCGATGTCAAAACTAAAATTTCTGTCAAAACTGGAACAATACATGCACAAATTCTTTTCTTTTTTTTTCACAAACTGAAATCATTCTTTTTTTAAAATAATAATAAAATAAAAAAAAATAAAAATAAAAATAAAAAACCTAAACACAAGTTTCTATCAAAACAAAGCATGCACAAAATACTATTTTTATTCCCAAAAAATAAAAACCCTAACCAGTCTAAAAGATAATGGTTAAGATTTATGCTTCAAAACAAAGTTATGATTCAATTTTTCCACATATAAACTCCAAAATATAAAAATAATGGTTAGGGTTTATTCTTTCACCTTTCACCCATCACGAAGATGAACCCAGGAGCTCTTCGTTCGTCAACTGCTTCAACGAACACCAAAGGAGAGATACCACAATGACAGTTGAACAGTAAGGCTTGGGAACATAGATGATGGAATGTATGGCGTGAGATGAAGGTTTTACTGAGATATTTTTTGGGTTTTCTGCACAGAGAGAGATTGATTTCTTTTCCACAACTATAACCATTCGCGCCTCTTCAATTGCTTTATATATATTTTTTTTCCTTTTCAAATTCTAATTTCTATTTAAAATTAAATAAAAAACTGACATTCATTAAATGCAACTTGATTGAAATGACATATACAGTTCAATATAAGTTGAAAGACGATATTACCCTTCCAGATATAGTCAACTGCTAAATGTAACGGGCGTTGACTAACGGGAGGGGAGGTGAGTGTTAGTTAATGATAAAGTCGTTTTCATATGTAATTTAGCAAACATTAAGGGAGTTGGGTGTAATTCGTTCAATTTTTTTAAAAATCCTTTAAGACCCAACGAAAATATAAATTAATAATCGGTTAATTACATAAAATAAAAAAAACATAACAATCCATAATATATATTAATGAACTTTTTGCTTACAACTTATCTTTTCTCAATCCAACACATCTCCAAAAATACATATGAAGTCATTTGCCTTTTCTCTATATTGCACTTAAACCAAACTAAACCTCATCCTTACTTTTTTGCAATGCATACACTACATTTGATTTTTTTTTCCTTCATTTTGTAGCAATTAGTTATTTATGATTATTATTGTTTGAAAGAATTCTTTTGGAGAAACTGTTGGTAAATGCAACTGTCATCTAGATCACGATCATCATCAATAGACGTATTCATTATCCCTTAAATAATCTCTTAATTAGTAGGCAATTTCATCATTGTGTTATTATCATTAGGATAATTCAAAAGGTGCTCAACATCCATCAATTTTTATAGTTTGAACTCATCTTGTTTATTATTATTATTATTATTATTATTATTATTATTTATAAGTCAATAAAAAAAAATAAGAATAAGAGTATTCTATTGTACACTTGCATATGGTTGCATGTGATCATTTGTGAGTTGCATGTAATCATATCAAAATAAGACAAAATTTTGATGTGATCATGTCATTTTTAACACAATCACAATAGAAGAACTCTTTTTAAATTAATAAATTATCTATTTATCGATAAATAAATAACCCCTCTAAAATAATAATATTTCCCAATCCCAAGTCCCAACAATATTATTTTATATGGGTTTTACTGTAATTGAATTGAATAATTTATGGGTTTCAATTAATTTGAGAAGAGCTAGTAGGGTTGTAAGGTGTTCATCGGTTCAAATTCTTTTTTCTATTTTTGAAGTATTACACTATTACATAAATTCAGGGTTTTTTAGGGAGGGGGATAACTCGAACCTACAATCTCGTAGTGCAGATGTGAGGGGTTTACCATGGACCAACCTCGTCAACAATGGTTCGGATTCAAAATTAAATCCAATCCAATTTACTTTTAGATTGGGAAAATTTTAATTCAATAAACTGGAATCTAATAAATGTAATCCAATTCAATATCAAATTAACTGAAGTTTTTTTTTTTTTTTTTTAAATGTCAAAGCTCAAAAGTCATAGGCCTTAATTAAAATGTAAATAGTGACATGATTGGTGTGGTACTTGGTGACCTAATTTTAGATCCCTCCCTCTTTATGTGTGAAAGAGAAGTGACCTAATTTTAGGTTCCTCCCTCTTGTTCAAGTCAGTGAATACTAATATAACTTCATCAGTGCATTGGATATGAACCATTAGATTTACATACTTTGACTTAAAGTGTATGCACTTGTCAAAACTTCTCCATAATCAGTGGTCCACATGCATTGGTATTAATATAGTTACATTAGTGTGCACTAATGTGAATGAGACCGTGTATATATATATACATACTGTATGCATCATGCATGCCCATAACAAATTAAGAAATTTGGTCACTATTCACTAATCACCTTCATAACTCATATAATAAATGCTTTATCACATGCATACTTGAATCCATATAACTTTAATTTACCAATATTTTAATATTTTTATACTTTATATATGTTTACATGTCATCCTATATATATAAAAGAGCCTTATTTTTTTTTCTAAAAGGGCAATTCATGGTGTGACCATTTGCCTTATTTCCCTCTATCCTTTTTTTTGTTTTTTTTTTGTTTTACCGCCTTCAATTGTCCAATTTACCTTTATATCCTTTATCTTTTTTTGTTCTTCATCCTTGAGCTTTCAAACTTAGCAATGTAGTCTTCAAGATCCACACTCTCCATATTCCCATTTGTGGAGTGAGATGAGAAGCCATCATTACTTGAGTCTTCTTCCTCTTGACTCTCTTCCTCTTCTTCATCAATTTCTTCTTTGCTCGTGTAGGAGGATGCAAAGGCAATGAAATTTGCCACATGGTCTTTATCATCCGAAGATCCTTCCCTTCTTCTGAGTCATCACTTTCACTCCAAGTAGTGGCCATTGTCTTTCCCTTCTTTTTATTCTTCAAATTCTCACAATCGGAGGAGATGTGCCTTATGACACCACACTCAAAACATTGAATGCCCTTTCTATTTTTCTTTTCTTGAGTTGGTTCAAACTTCTTGAAGGGAGCCTTTTTCTTCAAGTCTTGGCCTTTGGATCCGATGCTCTTCTTCTCGAACTTCACAAATTTCTTGAATCTCTTCACCAACAAGGTCATGTCTTAATCCGAGTCATCATTATCCTCCTTCTCAACTTTGGACACCTTCAAAGCTATTCCTTTTTGTTTCTTATGAGGGGTGGAGGTAAGACCCTTCCTAAACTCATAAGCTAGAAGCCTTTCAATTACTTCACTCGGCTTCATATTCTTGTAGTACGTCGCTATTTTCTTCTAAGGCCGTCACCTTGAACTCAAATCTCTCGTGAAAAGATTTCATAATCTTTTGCTTGATCATCTTATCCAAGTAGGGGTCACCAAGTTGATGACTTTAGTTCACTATGTCCATCAACTTCACTTCGAAGTCATTAAAGCACTCATGCTCCTCCATCCTAAAGGTCTCAAATTGAGTTTGGAGAACTTGGATTTTGGAATCCTTCACCACCTCTGTTTCTCCATGAGCCGTCTCTAGGATCTCTCAAGCTTCCTTTGCAATCCTAGTGGTTTGAATCAATTTGTATTGATTGTCGTCCATAGCACATAGGATAGCGTGCATAGCTTTGTTGTTCCACTTAGAGGCCTCAAACTCTTGAGCATTCCATTGTGCCTTAGGCTTGGGAACATCCTCTCCACCTCCCGTAGGGGTCATTGTTGGTGGAGTGTAGCCGTCTTCTATTGCCATCCAAGCACGGTCATGAATTTGGCAAATGTAAGACTTCATTTTGCCTTTCCAAGAGGCATAATTTAACTTGGTGAGCAAGGGAGGTCTTATGCTTGAAATACCCTCATTTCCACCACCGTTCCCACTCATAATGTTTAGGTGAATGAATGAGATGAAAGCAAATGTATATAGCAAACAAAAACACACAAAATGCAAGTCACACCAAAAGCAAGGATCTCTTAAATATGTCTAGGAACCCGCTCTGAAACCAATTGAAACTAATAAAACGTGTGTCTAAATAACCTAGGGGTGAATAGGTTTTTAATCAAGTTAATACCAATTTTTCTTAATTAGTCAATATTCAAAAACCAACAAAATATAAGCAAATATAATCAACTAAATTTAAGTGCGGAAAACAATATATTGCACGTTGATTGATTTACGTGAGAAACCCATAACTAGGAAAAACTCATGGGCTATTGTGCTAGCCACACACAGTCCTCAAATCCACTACTTAAATGAAAGTTTACAACCTAGGTTGACCTCAAGTCAAACTATACTTGGTCACTAACCCTTCCACTCTACCCAACGGGCCTTTAATAGCAATTCTAGACCTACTTGCTTGTGCACCAAATCACTTGGTCACAAAACTTAACACTTAAATAAGAGAACACAACCTAAGTGAATAAAAGATGCATAAATGCTAGGTGAACACATTTAAGCTTAACCATTCATGAATGAACATGTCAAATAATCCTAAAAAATCATGTTCCTACATGTCATACAAAACTTAGCTATAAAGGATAAAAACAATCCTAGATGCAATAGCTATATCAATCAACACAAAAGCTCAACATGTAGATTAAAAATTAGTCTAGATGCTAACAAGTCATAAATGAGCTATCTTGCTATGTAAGAACACTAGAATAGATGAAAAATGTGTTCTTCCTTACCAAGTCATGTGTGTTGAAGAAGACCTATGTAAGAACACATCCTAGATGAAGTTAGATGATGCTAGATGATGTTTGAAGCACATGGAAATGGGTTTGAGTGAATAAAAATGGGTTCTTTGTTGCTTTTCTTGCAAGACACTCTTAAGATTCTCAAAGGAGTTAATTTATAAGCTCTACGTCTACCAAGAAGAGAAAGCAACATATAAATAGAAGACCCAAAGTGAAGTGACGTCGTTTTGGGTTTGGAAAACAAAACCCCGTCACTACCACTGTGCGTGCCGCAGTACGGACATGGTGTCTGCACCATGGTACACACGACACATTGACTCTGGAAAGTTTCATGGTGGGGGACCGCTCCAAAGGCAAGGTGCACCCACCGCGGTATGCACAGCAAGAAACATTAGGGGTTGCACCTGACATGGACCGTGACATATGCACGTGATCCAGCAGTGGTACCCACGGCGGTACCAATTGCGATAAAGATAAAATTTCTCTTTTCAAGGCAACAAATCACACTTAGTCTATATGCATGTTGTGCAAGTGTGAAGTGTGAAGTGTGAAGTGTGAAGAGAATATATATCAAATGCATTGAACACACATGCATACAAGAGAAGTGTGTGTGTGTGTGTGCAACTATTCTCTTCAATTAAGAGTTAAGCACAAGTGATGTACCTTCAATGAACTCTTGTGCTTAAGGGTTTGAAATCCAATTGTTTGATTATGACCATTGAATCCCTAAACTACCCTTACATATTAAACCCCAAAACGTGATTTGTCAACGAAATAAGTCAATCAAAAAATGAGGACCTTTCATTTATCATTAGTCAAACTTGACAAGCATAAGGGTATTGACAAATGAGATGAACTGAAAAATGAAATTAAAAATAAACCAAAAAAATTATTCAAAAAAAAAAAAAAACATTTTTTTAAATGGATCTCCACTGTCCATCTTGAGATGGATGGTGGAGATTAACACAATTTAAAAGAAAAAAGAAAAAAAGATCTCGATCAATGGATATCCAATTTGGAGCTCCACGTCCAATCTCCATTAGAGATATCCATCAACCATGATGGAGATTGATCTTTATTGTGGACGATGGAGATAATTGCATTTCCATTGATGGAGTAACACAATTTTTTTAATTAAAAAAAAAATGAAAAAATAGAGAGGGATCTAGATGGATCTCCACATCCAATCTCCATTAGAGATCTCTATCAACCACGAATTACGATGGAGATCGATCTCTACCGTGGACGACAGATATCATTGTGTTTCCATTGATAGAGTAACACAATTTTTTATTTTATTTTTTAAAGAGAGAGATCTCGATCAATGGAGATCTGGATCTCCACGTCCAATCTCCATGAACCACGATGGACTATGGAGGTCAATATTTATTGTGGACGACGAAGATCATTGCATTTCCATTGATGGAGATCTAAATCTCCATCGATGTATATCTAAATCTCAATCGATCCAAATCTTTTTTTCCTTTATAACTTAAAAAAAAAAAAAAAAAATCGATCATCAGTCCACCAAGGATGGTAGAGATACATTTATATATTTTTAAATATTTAAAAAAAAAAAACCTCCACCATCAATCTTAAAGATAGACGATGGAGATCCATCTATTTATTTTTTATTTTTCAAAATTTCAAAAATTTTTTAATTCAAAATTTTAAGGGCATTTTGATATTTTAGGTTGTCAACGATTAATGATAAAGTTGTCGGTTAATGATAAAATTATTATTTCTGGTTGTGAGAAAGAAAGAAAGAAAGAAAGAAAGAAAGAAAGAAAGAAAAAAAAAAAAAAAAAAAAAAAAAAAAAAAAAAAAAAAAACTTAGGAAGATTGGTTGTAATTTGCTTTTATTGTTAATTGGCAAGACTTTTTACAATAATTCTTTTTTCATAAGAAGACACCAAACAATTTACATTAAACCATTACTTTCAAAAAAATAATAATTAAATTAAACAATTTAATATTAATCATTTTTTGATAATCGAAAAAAAGTAATTATATATATATATTTACATTATAAAATATTTTATTTTATTTATAAAAATATAAAATATTAGAAAGAACATTGTTGAGTATTGAATTGGCCTATAATCCTTGTCCAAGTAACTAATTATATATATATATATATATATCACGGTGATATATATATAATACTAAGGTGATATTATCACCTTAGTATTATACTATTATCCATCGCACAAGTTTTCATTGTTTTCTTTTTGAATATACTATTTTCAACAATATTATTAGAGATGATTTTTTATCTTAAAATTAATTTTAAAAAATCAAAATTTTTTTTTTTTAATTTCAAATGATAATTGATTCGACATAAAATGAAGACCGAAGACTTTACCAAACATACACTCAAAATGTTTATAAAAACCCTTTTTGAACTTTTATGAAATGTTTATCTCAGTTAACTTCTAAATATTCTACAAATTTATTACTATTAAACATTTTGATAAATTCATCACTTTAAACAACTTTAAAGCATTTTTTAAACAACGAAATAACCTAAGAACATTGCTTGGGTACTTACCCTACCAATGAGGTGTTGCCATGTGACTTTTTTTTCCTTAGAATATAAGGAGATACATGTAAAAAGTGAAAGAAAAAAACCACGTGACAACACTCTATTGGTGGGGTCAGTACCTCCCAAGCAATTTCCATAACCTAATATCTTGGACGAACATGGAAACCGGTTATAATCAATTTAACTAGTGGAAATTCCAAAATCAATTACCAAGGACAAACTTTGTTTCATTATATAGAAAATTAGAAATTGACCAAAATAGTCCTTAATGTTTTAAATGTGTTCCAATTTGGTTTCTAAGGCCCGTCCTGTAACGTTTTTCAAAGGCTGTTTTTGTTTTTGTTTTTCGAAAATAAAAACAAAAATGAAAACAGTGTTTTTGGTTTCAGTTTCGAAATCCAAATACGCGTCTGGTAGCATATCCTGAAAGTTGGATTCCGAATATGAAAACGTAAAAAACGCGTCTGGTATCATTTTACAGGCCACAATTAATGAGTTGAATTTTATTATTATTATTTTTTGGTCTGATATGGGCAACGCCCAGTAGAGAAAGAAGAAGCTGACGGATCTGCTGACAGAGGTGCTGCGATCGTGATCTGACGGAAGAAGAAGTGGCACGATCGTGATCTGACGGAAGAAGGAGAAGAAGAAGAAGAAGAAGGAGAAGGAGAAGAAGAAGAAGAAGGAGAAGAAGAAGAAGAAGAAGAAGATAGAAGGAGAGGAAGGAGAAGAACGGATCTGATCTAATCGCGATTTGACGGAAGAAGAAGAAGAAGAAGAAGAAGGAGGAGGAGGAGGCTGACGGGTGGGAAGAAGAAGAAGAAGGAGGAGGAGGAGGAGGAGGAGATTGGTGAAAGGAAGAAAAAAAAAGAAAAAAAGAAAAAAAGAATTTGAGTTTTTTATTTTAAGTGAAAAACAAAACGAAAAACAAAATGAAAAACATCAAAAAGTTGTTTTAGAAATTTTTCACTTTTAACACTGTAGTTGTTTTTGTTTTTGTTTTGGAAAATAAAATGGAAAACAAAATGAAAAACGGTAACGAACGCATATTCGAAATCAGATTTGGAAAACAAAAACAAAAACACCCATGTAAAACGATACAGGACATGCCTAAATTTCTAAAAACAGCCCAAGAAAGTCCTTTATTTACCATATGTTATCAAACCATTTGTTTGACTGGATTTGACTTTGGAAATGACAAAAACACTGTTCAAACTTCAAATCAAATAAATATTTAAAACAAATAAAATTATATTTTTAAAATAAATAATTTTATTTTTAATATTATAAAATATATGTATATATATATTATAAAAAATTATGGTGGTGTCTCATGTTTTTATTTTTATTTTTTATTTTTTTTATAAATAATTTATTGTCATTTGAATGTAAAAGACAATTATACCATTTGACTCACATAAAATTGAATGGAGGACTGAAATGGTTTATATTGTCAAACAGAAGGGATTATTTTGGTCAAATTTGGAACAGTATAAAATGACATTTTATAAACCTATTGGGAGTATTTTGGAATTCCTCTCTTATAATTACAGTATGTCAGAGATCTTCGGTCTCACTTATACTAAGAATTTAAAGGGTTTATATTTGTTATATTATCATATATTTAACAATATAAAATAAAATAAAAAATCAAATCTCCTAACTACAATAATTAATTATATAAAAAAAAAAGTACAATAATTAATTATATCTAGATGAAAAAGTTTCTCCAAAAAAAAAAAACAAAATTCTCTAGAGATGAAAGAGACAAATGTGTTATAGAATTAAAAAGTTAATGTGGGAATTGGTAAGTTGCTTCTTTGGAAAAATGGCTTTTGAACTACTTTCTGACAAGAATATGATTAGATAATATTACATAGGGTTTCTTATGGTTATCTCAAAAGCACTTTTAAATGCATATATTACCCACGACTGGAAATCCATGACCAAAAACCAAAAATAAAATATAACCATATGTGGTATACTGGTATGAAATATAAAATGAAACTGGGATTTTCTTTTTTTAAATAAAGCAGTCCATCATTTGACTTACCTCCTACATTGTATATGAACAATTAACAGATTCATAGACACAGCACTTGTGCTTCAGTCTTCTAGTTATTCAATGATTCAATCAATCAATCAATCTATATGCTTTCATCTGGAATACATGTTCAACGAAATCGTGACAGTGGCCAAGCTATATACTCTTCACATTTGTTTATACTTCCCGTTAGTAAGTTTTAGGCTCAATTAACCACAATATAATGTTGTAAGATGAATGAAGAATTATAAAAGAATGCAAGCCAAGCCAAACCAAACCAAAGTTCGAATGGTTCTGGCACAGAGCAAGAGAATGCAATTGTGGCTTATATACCTTTTGTCCAATTGAGATCTTTATTCAGGGCAAATCTCAGCAAACACTGGCAACCTTCTCCTTGCACGAGGCTGATTGAGAAAACCATCCATATATGCATCAACGTTTTCCCTCGATGGGGGGCAGCTGTCCGTGTGATTAGGCAGAACAACCTCTATACCATCATCCAGGGGCGACCACTTGTCCTTGCCAGTGACATTGGTGATGGAAGTCCCTCCGCCAGTTTGAACAGCCTTGGCCGTTGAGTTGAGGATCTCGTTGCTCTGCTCAGATTTGATGGTGATGGTCGGGTACTTGCTGCTGGGTTGTTCGAATTTGAAAGCAGTGGGAGTGATGGAGGCCTTATTTGTGTGTTCGGGTCCATTGATGAAGGCTAATGGGGTCCTGGGAGTCATGATGGCAGCGTGTTCAGGTTTAGTTGGTGAGTCCGTTCGAGTAGTAAAAACCAATGCTGAATCGGTGATCATTTGATGGACAAAGCGGCACTTTGAACCATATAAGCAAGATCCTGTCATGTACGATTTGCAAATCTGCGTATAAATACAAATGAACGAAACGAAAACAAACAACTCCGTATTAGTTGTTAATCCTGACAACAAAAAACATGAACAAGTCAGAGATTTCACAGACTTCTCACCTCAGATTTGTTCTTCATACGAGACGGACGCACCTCCTCCTTTCCATGTGCAAACTGCGAAAAAAAATAAAATAAAATAAAATAAGAATGAACAAGTCTCTTCACAAGGTCAATATATAGGCCATAGTCAATACAAAATTTCAAAGATGTGAACAAACCAGCAATTAACTTGACCTGAAAACAGACTTGACTTTGAATATTATAATTATTTTTCTTTAATATACATTGTTTCAAACAGCTTGTGTTCCTGATTCAAGGATCTTTAAATTAACACCTGACACTTGGCACCAAAACGGCACTTTCCAAAACCCTCCCAGGACCTGCAAATCTCCGCCTTATAGAAACCACCGCTATTGCTACCGACCAGAATGCCGTCCATCACCAGGACATCCTCTCCGTCAACGGCGGACAAAGGACTGCCGCTGTTGTTGCTGTTTTTGCCGCTGTAGGGAGAGAACGGATCCACCGAAGAGCAGCTTGAACTCGAACTCGAATTCAAGTACTTGATCATCAACGGAGGTACGACGCCGACGCCGTTTAGACTCCCTCGTTTCGGCGTTTTCGAGGACTTGTTGCTGTAAATCGAGTCCACGAATTTCTGCATTTCGACTTCTGATTTCCCGCCTAAATCCTTAAATTCTGATTTTCGTAAAAATTGGAAAAATAAAATAAAATCATCTGATTCGACAAATTCACAGAATATAAATTAATTCGAATTCAGTCTAAACTAATTTTGTCACGATATTTCACAATAAATAAACATAATCATTGCACGTAAAATAATTCATTCAATTTCGAACAAGTTGCATTAAAATAAAAAGAAGGAACAGAGAATTCTAACAAAGATTCAACAAAAAGAATCTCGTAATCACAGAAAATAAATTAATTCGAATTCAATCTAAACTAATCTTGTCACGATATTTCAAACATATTCATTAAACGTAAAAGAATTCATTCAATTTCGAACAAGTACATTAAAATTGAAGAAGAAGAGAGAATTCTAATAAAGATTCAACAAAAGAGAATCGAAGTGCAATAAAGTGAAAGGAGAGTTTTGTGAATTCAAGGTACCTTTAAAGTTGAAGAAGAGAGAAGAGAGAGATGCTTCCTTCGATTCAGAAATTGAATCTTGGTGCTTTATTTATTCTCATTTTGGAGAGCTCCAACTTTTAACTTTGTTTCTATTTATATACTAGTAGCAGAGGCAGAGGAGAAAGCGCGGACTATCCAAAATTTTTATTTTCTACCCCAGATTTATTACTAATTACTTAAAACTAAAAGCCTTCTTTAGTATCGACAATAATACTCTAAATAATATAATAAACTATTCAAGTGCTTTTCTAATTATGATAAATACTTCTTTTATAATAAAATTGATAACGAATTGATATCCCAATTTTCTATTTTAAACACTGAGTTACTGTACCTACTAACATTACCATACTTTGTTTTCCAATAGAACAAGAAGGGCATGGCAATCCAACGAGTCACACAATCTTATAGATGGAACAAAAAACTATATACATACAAACAATCCAACATTCATTAATTTAATTAATGAGAAGATCAACGTTTCAAACGTTGGACCAATCAGAGAATACGAGTGTATTCTACCCACTATTAACAAACACAAATTATATACCACCTGTTTCACCGGACCATAACCTTATTACAACACAATTTCTTACTTTAAAAATACCTAAAATTCCCAAAATAATATTTCTACAACATGAAGCAAAATCATCATCTTCAGTTTCCATCTATTGCATTCTTCAAACTTCCGCCAAGCAATGACATCAGACCCCCGCCATGGACCCTTCCTTCTGGAATCATCAAATCAAAGCTCTTTCTCCCACTGCTGCCATACCCATTTCTTACTTCTCTCTCGGTGTTTTGGAAACTCGAATAAGATGATGACTTCATAGATGGAGGAACCAATACCTGTGGTGGTATGAGTTGTTGCCTTTTTGCTGGCTTTTCTAGCGACTCGATGCAATCGGAGACAGCGCTAATTCCTGAGGAAGAATAATCAAAACTGCCTCCCGTAGTTGAAGCAGCAGATACAAGTCCATGGAAAAGACCAGGTCCGATAAGACCTCCCTTGTTTGTCTGCCGCTCTTGAGCCATGCTGCTGTGTGCAGCACACAGCCCACTCTTACCCCTTGCAAATTTCTCACATTTTCCATCTCCCCAAGAACATCGCTTTCCTCCACCATGAGCTTTGCAGAAATCTGTGCTACCTTGGGCACTTTTTCCACAGTTTTCAAACTTGCATCGTTTTCCACCGCCATGTCTAACACAGCAATCAGTGCGGCCACGTGCACTCTTTGTGCAGCCTGGCACAACACATCTCTTCCCACCACCATGGGCAACACAAAAATTTGTGCCTCCATGTACACTCTTTGGACATATCCCACCACCATCATAGAGGCAGCGCTTCCCACCACCATGTCCTTTGCACAATGGAGTGCTTCCTTCAGCACCTCTTGTGCACCCTGCAAATATGCAACGCTTTCCACCACCATGTGCCTTGCAGTACATGGTGCTTCCCTGGGCACCCTTGTTGCAGCTCTGATACTGACAACGGCGGCCGCCCCCATGAGATATGCACAACCCAGCCTGTCCTTCAGCACTACGAGTGCAGCCTTCCACCTTACATCTCTTCCCCCCACCATGTCTAATGCAAAGCCCTGACTTGCCTCGAGCTGCCTTGTTGCATCCATCTGGAAATTGGCATCGCCTCCCACCACCATGAGCTATGCAAAAATCTGTTTTGCCCTCAGCACTTTTAGTACAACCCAAGTGCTGGCACCTCTTTCCCCCACCATGGGCTTTACAAAAGGCAGTTCGACTCTCTGCACCTTTGTTACAACCTAGTTTTAGGCACCTCTGTCCGCCTCCATGACCGATACAAAGACCAGATGCCCCTCGTGCTCCCTTCATACAACCAGCAAATTCACACTTCCTTGTGATGCTGATTCTATGCTCTGAGGATGTCACAGTAGTAGTTTGCTCAGAGACGGTGCCTACTGAGAAATCTGTGTAAGAAGATGGTTCGTGGCTAAGTTGTGATTGATGGCAATGGGATTTGGTTCTAAACTGTAAAAGTTCTTGTGTCTCCCTCAAAACTTTGCTGCTGGCCATTCGTGGAGCCAAAAGGAGTGATGGCATATAGCCACCGGATTTCTTTGCTGAGGTAGAACCCTCATCAACAACTGGAATCAGAAGTCTATTATCATCAGCTGAAAGTTCATTTTGAGGAACTCCTAGATCAGATTCCATGGAAGGTGAGCATTCAAGGCTGCTCAAATCTGCCTTGGTCCCTCCAGATGGACCAAGTTTTAGGATTGAATTACCCTCAGATGACAATCCCTGTGGGAACTCAGCTGCTGGTCCCTTACTCTTGTTGACAACTACATTGTAATAATCATCGCTATATGTACTTGATGTTGGACCCAATCCAAGAACCAATCTGCAGCTGTCATCAAGAGCACTCGACAACTCAACCTGAAGATTGCTTTTATTTATAATCCCAGCGGTGTTGCTTCCTCCATAGCCAAGGAAGTTCAAGCATAGAGTGGTATCTTTAAAGTTTTCACTCTTTGAAAGTTCAGTAGTATGAGAAAACTGTACAAAATTCTTATTCAAATCCATTTTTTAGTTGCTGTTGACTATAGCACGGAGGAAAAGGAAAGCTAATTGCAAGAATCGTCTTCAGTACATGCTACTAGCAGGTATATAAATCAGAACCCAATGAACCAGCAGAAGATACTCTAGTAAGTTGCCTCCACCACTTACAAATCCTGATGTGTCAGATCTGCCCATCTTATCAACTATCAGCAGCAATAGCACAGAATCTAATTGTGCAAACACTTAGTTAATTAGATATCTGACAACATTTCTAGGATAAAACCCTTTAATGAGAGCATTTGAAGCTGATGTGCAGAAATCTTTGGAGCGTCGTCTGCCCCTTATTTTAGAATTCTTACGATTCATTAACCCTGACAACAAATTAAAAGGGGAAAAAAAACTCAACATTAAATGATTAATGAACCAGATAGAGACATAATGATATTAAACACATGGATTTGAACAAACAAATCACACATTAGCCGAACTTGTGCGAAGTCATTAAAAGTATATGATAAGAAATAACAAATCGCATGCCATTAAGCAGAACACAACTACATATTCAATAATCCACATAACTCATCTCCGGTGCATTGTGAATTTGTGATGCATGTAACAAAATACAACCAAATTTGAACAGTCAAAGACAAGAAGCTGCAAGGTGTGCTCCAGTCTGCTATAATGCATGTGCAAATATTTAACTTAAAGCCAGATTAAACAATGAACTGAAAAGGCAATGACAACCTCAAACATAAATCCACCTATTTGATGAATATGTCCTTGAAAATTTTACTTTTGACTCTTGTTATCAATAAGCTTTACATTTTATAGTTCTGGTTTTCACTTCGAAGACATTATTAAGTTACCAAGCAGAACTTTTGTGTGATAATCTAAGATACTATTCATGCTACTGCAACATAGCATTATTCAGGGTGGTTTTGTCAATTCCTTTTTCAGGATTTCATTGAGTCTAAGATGTAGGATTTATTTTTTCTAGGACTAATTTTGACCATAAAAATCCAATTTCGAACTTAAAAGAAGTATCAGCAAATTTTTGTACTTTTAAATCTCGGTGGGTTTGTAGTGAATCTAATGATCAAATGTATTCATTCTTTACATTAAGCATATTCGATATTTCGATAGCAGCTAACTTCACCGTATGAGATCTAACCAACGAAACGAAATCATCCCTCAAGAATCGAAGATTCTAATCATATCGAATCCTCTCATCATATGAACTAGCAAGTGATCAAGACCATATATATATCCATGAATCTAAGATCTTACCATTCAATATTCAGATACGATATATTGATCAAGGTGAGTTCAAAATCTATCAAAAACAATGAAAAGTCAAACTTAAAGATCCCATGTTAATTTTGACCATAAAAATCCTTTGCATTCATTGTGACTTTTAGCCACTCCATATCTGTTAAGATAGGTTAAGCAAGAATGTTCAGACATGCAGAATAGTCACAGACAACATTAACCAGTTGTATTAGCATAACTTGTCACTAAATGCAATAATGAAGATTCCCGGCCTACATAGAAAGGCAGACCAAATAAATGGTTGCTTCAAATATATTTAGCAGCAATCATTAAGTCTAAAAAATCACTGCTAAGTCAAGCATGCCTTGTCCATGTCTAAAAATCAATACTAAGAAAGCGTCTTCAGAATTAGTAACAATCATAAAACATCAAATTCACAATCTTCAAATCACAAAAAAGAATTAACCAATGCATCTCTTGTTGTCTACACATGAAAGTAGTGATCCTATGACCTAGATATGAAGGAACATGTACATGACGATCAATGAGCACGGTCTCATTTCATTCTCAAATACAACGCACAACTGAATAGACTGGTGAATTAAATGAACCCACAAATAAAAGAATGAAACTAATGAGAAACTAGTCAATTAATAATGTTTTCAATACGAATAACAGCACATAAAATACCAAACATGGTAGAGAACTAGAAAATCCATTATACAACCGAACACACAACACTGGGAAACATATTTACAGTCACTAATTTATCCAGCTTTTTTCAAGATTATTAAAAATTACATGTTTTATGCCTTCCCTTAAAAGGGGTCTTCAGAGCATAGCTGATGTCAAATCTGCAGACGTACATGTTTATGGATCAACGTATCAATTTAACAAAATTAAGATCTAGATCCAGAAAGTATAATCATTTGTTGTTTCTTCACATCCTAAAGCATCCCACTAACCAATTCCTCAAACAATACAAAAATAACAGGTGTGAAGTTATTTATGTATCTCACATGCATCAAAAGATCAATTTTAGGAGCATGAAGAATCCAATTTCAAGTCTTTCATACCAGAGAGAAAGTACAAAACATAACTATTTTATCTTTAAAGAGTAGATCTGAAGCTATAAACCTAAAATATCACTACAGAGTTTAACTTGAAAAGCTATAAATGAACTCAATATGCATATAAAACCAGTTTTCCAATCCTAACCAAAAACCCAGAACACAATATTAATCACAAAAAACAACAAATTAATATTAATTAATTACCATTCAAGAACGCATCATATTCAAGTCAATTTAATACCCATCAAATTCTCAACCAAAGATCAAATAATTCATAGGACCCTTCAAGAACCGTAAACCCAAATTGGCATCATAAAAAATAAATTATTAATTACACCAAACGAAAGCAACAATAAATCATACGAATTACAGAAGCAAAACAGAATACATAAATATTTTTTAAAATAAAAAAGGACAAGAAGCAATTAATTGACAACAAAGACAAGTAAAATCAGTAAAAATAAATAAAAAAGAAAAAAGAAAAAAGAAAATTGTAAAATTAGTAGAAATACCGAGACGATAATCAGAGAAGCGGCCACGAACATCCTTAACGTTGAAAAAAAATATCTGAGCCTCTGAGGAAACTGTGTGAGGGAGAGAGAGAGAGAGAGAGAGAGAGAGAGAGTGGTAATAATAAAAGAAGAAATGGAATTCAGCTAGAGTTTTAGAGAGAGAGAGAGAGAGATACTAACTAGGTAATGTGTTGTAATAAATAAAAGGGAAATTATATTTGGGCGGCTCCGATTTTTTTTTCATTTTTTAAAAACAACCAGACAGATGTTTAAGGACAATAAATGGAGGACGGAATTACCGAAAATGTCCTTCACATATTTGACACACTCCTGAATTGGACAATGCGTGCTTTTTGTTAAAAGCGACAGACAAGGTACAAGAAGTAAGAAGTCGAATTCACCCTTGATTTTGATTTTAGTGGATGTTGTTGTGGGTTAGTGAGGGTATTTCAGTAATTAGACAATTTGTTTTTTATAGTAAATGTCACAACGATGATGTAAGCGAATTGAAGTGCAGAAAATTGGTGGCCGAGGTGGAGTTGTCGTGACGTGGCCTATTTATCAGCAGCAGAGAAGTTCAATTACATTAGAATCTGCTTTTGCTGACCTGGCCGATGACTGACTGACTCCTCTACGCGCCGATCCGATTCGATTCACACGCTCGGCTTCTTGTCTTTTTATTTGCCTAATGCACTTCTAGAAGACCCCTAATTGCTGATACTCCTAAGGCTACCTCGACAATAACTAAGGGTCCGAGGAAAAAAAAATAGGAAGGATGAAAAGATATGGAAAGATTTGAAGGGATAGAAAATATGAGGAAAAGAAAGGAAAATTATTTTCCCTCGTGTTGTTTGGTAAACAGGAAAGAAAGAAAATATCATTTTATCAATTTTACTATTTTACCCTTATATTAAATTTTTTTTAGATAAAATTGTAATTTACCCAAATGGTGGGCCCCATTTCTTTTTTTCCCCTTTCTTCACCTCCTTTTTCCTCCCACTTTTGGGAGGAAAGAAAATGGTGGGACCCACATGGTTTTTTCTCTCTATTTTTCCTTTCCCTCCACTTTTCTCTCCATACCAAACACCCACTTCTCCCTTTTCCCTCCACTCTTCCCTCCACCCCTTCTTTCCTCTCCCTTTTCATTCCTACCAAACATACCCTAAAGGAAATAGGTCCCCTATTTATTTATTTGAGAAAATTGCAGCCAACCTCCCTGAGGTTTGCCCTTTGACAACCAAAAACAACTTTATCATTAATTGATAATCACCTCCCCTACCATTAGTCAAAGTTATTCAAATTTTAACCGTTAACCGATTTTGGCAGCTACAAATACCTAAATACCCATAAATAAAAAAATTGATTTTAAAAATATATAAATATATGAAAACAAATTTAGATCTCCAATATAAAAAAAAATTGAAAATTACAAATTTTAAAAAAAAAAAAATGTGGAGACATATGTTGTATCTTTATATTTTTTTTTTCAAATTTAAAATTCTAAAAAATTAATAATATGAATCATCAAAATCCAATCCAACAACATTTTCTTCAGATAATTTTTTCTTCTTCCATATGGATTCCCCAATTTTTCTTCATATTCAAGTTTTTTAGATTTTCAAAACTAAAAATAAATAAATAAATAAATAAATAAATAAATAAAAATCCGGCTCATCTAAATCTAATATAAGAACATTTTTTTCATCCATTAATGTATTTCTAGATTTTCTTCAGATCAAGTTTTTTAGATTTTTCAAAAATAAAAAATAAAAAATGTGGCCAAGATGAATGGTGAAGATTTAAAGCTTTTAAATCTTTTCTTTTTTTTTAATAAATAAAAAGGCTTGAAAGAATGAAAATACCCTTATCTTTGTTAAGTTTGACTAACTTTGACTAATAGCAAGGGAGATCATTGTCAATTAAGCATAAAGTTGTTTTTGATTGTCAAAGACCAAACCTCAGGGAGGTTGGCTGCAATTTGCTCTATTTATTTATTTATTTATTTATTTTGAACAATTTCTATTGAAACTTATCATATCATACATTACAAGTGCAATCCTAATATCTACTATAATTGCAAGAGGGGGCTCTTAATATGAGAGAGATCTCTAACACTTATTGCGGTTTTATGGATAACAGTGGAACAAATATATATATATATATATATCCAAAATGGAGGAGTGCTAGAATCACTCTCTCAACCCACTCTTTCAACTCACTCTCTCTTTAGAGCATCTCCAATGCAAGTGTGGATTGTCTGACAAAAATTGTTGACCTGACAATAATGTCAAGGCAATTGCTTTCTATGTGTCATAAAAATATACATGACAGATAACCAACTAAAAAATTGGTCTCCAATGCTTCACTGTTAAGACACCTGCTTATTAATTATTTTTTAATAATTCAATAAAATTTGCAAATGATTTTTTTTGGGGGATTTTAAATATATGCTGAGTCACCAACAAGATGGATGTGTAACAGATTGTGTGAAAGTGGATAGTCATGTTGACAGTGTCCACCTTTTTTTTGCCACCTCAGCTTGACATTGAGAAGTGATGACTGCATTGGAGAAGCATAATTGTTCTCAACCTCTGTTTGTTTTATGTGGCATCTAATTTTTTAACAATCCACAGCTGCATTGGAGATGCTCTTATAGTGGGACATGTGGACAATATTTGTTTCTTTACCTCATATTTGAAGTCATTGTAAATAACTTGCATTTTCTATTTATTTACAAATCAAACCAACAACTAACTTCCTAAATTACCCATTGTTTTTTTTATTTTACCAAATTGCCATTGAATATTGTATCAAGTTTTTTTTTTTTTTTTAAATAAACTTTTTTTTTCTATGGTTTCAAAATTATCAATCCTGGTCAACCATTAAACTTTTTTTTTTTTTTTTTTTTTTGAATTTCACTCCAACTCTCATCATTTTCAAACATAAACTGTCTTCCACAATTGTTACATGTAATTTTTGTAATAGCTTTTTTTATTAAATAATTTTATTGTGTTGTATTAAATTTCTATATTGAACTTTTTTTTCTCCCTTATGTTGATGAAAAGCTAAATGTCTTTGTCATTTTCTTTAAAAAAACTGCCTTTGTTAATATTATATATTTCTTTTTATAAAAAAATAATAATGCGATATTAGATGGCAATTTGATAAAGGACTAATTGCACAAGCATCCCCTAAGTTTAAGCATAATTGCATACATATAGAACTTTTACCCATAATTGTAAAAATGTCTCATGCCATTAGTTGACTTTCGTTAACTCTAACCGTTGACCACAACTTTACCCCACAATGACTAAAGTGCCCCTTGTAAGTTCCTCAAGTTTTGATTGGCTTATTTCGTGGACAAACCACAATTGGGGTTTGACATCTAAGGGTAGTTTAGGTGTTGGTGATCATGCTTAAATGCCCTCTCAAGACCTCAAAATGATAAGCACTTCAACGGTAAAACATTTGTGCATAATTTTCATTGAAGAGACTTAGTTGCACACACACACTTCTCATGCTTGCATATGTGTTCATTTCTCTTGTGTGCATTTTCTTCACATTTCACACTTGCACTTCTTTGTTATATCTTGTTGTGTGTTAGTGTGTTTAGTAATTCGTTTCCCAAAGTTTGTTCGAAAACATCCGCACATACACGTTGGTGTGCTTGGTTCAATGCGAAGATCACCATCGGAGAATACTCTTAGCTTCTCCTTTGGTTTCACCACAATTGGTGAAACAACTGAAATTCCCTTAAGTAATAGTGTAGAATATACCTAGAGGGGGAGGGGGGTGAATAGGTATAGGCCTAAATTCTTCCAAATAAATTATGCATAATACAACAATTAAAAGCACACTTGATAATTCATAACAAATTGTTGAGGACCTTGATTAGGATCCAACAACAAACCCTAACTTGTACCCAAAGTTAGATAGATTTGAATCAAACCACTCACAGAATTGAGCGATCGATTCTGTAGAATCAGATAACGGAATTTACCTAACCCTAGCCCAAGCTATTCTAAGCAATTAACTGAGAAAAGCCGAATTCAAAAGAAACAAGAGGAACCCTAACTGGGTCAATTTTATTGATGAAACATTCAAAAAAATAACAACCCTAAAAATAATAGTTCTATTTATACTAGAATTAATCTTCTATCCTAACTATGACAGGATTAGTCTAAAATAGGAAAATAGTCTAAAACATTAATAAAACAATATAACTAAAATAAAAATATAAGAAATAGTCTAAAGTCCTTTTCCAAAACAGTTTCAATTTCCTTATAATTCAGGAACCCAAATTGTGCCTCTCGTCATTCAAACGGCTACCATCAATCTGCGGTCTAGACTACCGTTCCACAATTATTTTAGATTTTCTAACTGTCTCAACACAATTGAATTGATTTAACCAATATATGTGGAGATCAAAAATACAAGAGACGCAATCAATACAAAAAATATGGAAGATAAAGAAATATAAAAATGAAACTTGACACAATAGTTTTTACATGGTAAGACCTCAATGAGGAAACATCCACGGGTTGATACCACAACCACCAGCAAAGCAATTCACTGTGATGCAAAAAGACTTACACATTCAAGGCAATCAACACATGATTTCCACCATAAGCTATCAACTCCTAGTCTACCCTCGGGCCTAGTGAATCACCTAGCCTACTTTCTATCCGTGATGTGTCCTACATCTCTATGAAGCAACTTCCTATCCAAGACACTCAAGTCTCTAGGAAGGTTTCGTGCTTAGCTATCTGGATCACAAAGATCCTAGTTAAGCTTTCTTAGCTCAACCATCCAAAGTACCACACTCCTAGCTAAGTCTTTTGCTTGACTATCCAGACCACATGTCCTAGTCAAGACTCCTTGCTTAAATCAAAGTTTCACTCACTTTGACAAGAGACTCCAACTTTTCACAAGGCAAATATCTAAGTGATGCAAATGAATGCAAACACAATCAAATAAAGCAAGATGATCAATCAAGGTCTATGAACATGCTTAGTGATAATCTAGAATATGTTTTCAACAAACAATCACAAATGTATCTAGAAATCAAAGCATTTGAATCAATAAGAACAAGATTAGAATATTCAATATATCACTTAAAAATCCTAGTTTTAGATCATGAAATTAAACCTAGAAATCATCATGAACCACATCACACAAAACATTTCTAGAATTGTTTTCATGTAAAATATGTTCAAATGAGATCACAAAGCTAAAACTTAACAATCAATCAAACAAACAAACCTAGAGTATGAACTAACACCATTCTTAGCACATTTCATCTATCAAATAGGAAGATTAAATGAGATGATCAAAAGAGAAAGTAAAAAGAAGATGTTTCACCTACAAATGATGAGACTTGGACTGAAATCTGCTTGCTACGAAAAATCACAAAATCATTTGACTCTGAAAATGCTTGGGGTTTGTTCCTCTCTTCAAGACCAACATTTTTGGTTTTTGAATCACTCAATTTCAAGTTGAAATGGGAGAGTTATGATCAAAACAAGAAATCAAAAATCATGAAGAAATTATGCACTCTTTCTTTTTCAATTTTTCTTCTTTTAATGAATAGGAGGGAAAGGAAGAACTTAAAAAGGATGAAAGAGAGGGAAAGGGGCAGCCAATCAGCACATGCCACCTCAGCACCCCATGAAGGGCGCGTAAGTCTCATGGGGGCTAGGGACTGCTTGGCCGTGAGGCTCACGGCATCCTCACGTGCCCTCCTTGCTTGGCCATTGGCCGAGCAAGCTTCCCTCGCACTCCTCTCGCGTTCTTCAGCCGTATCCGAGCCTCCGAACTTCGATTTCAGATCTGTCTTTAGATTATGAATTGTGACTCCCTAACACACAACGATGACTACAAAACTTTGATAAAAGGTTGAGAATTCGACTCAAAAAACAACAACGAAGTCAACTCAATGAATGAGAACGCAAAATAGCGTAGCTAAATCGTTTGGACTCGAAACCTAATAAATGAGTAACCGAAAAGATCGAGACTCAATAAGGAATCATATGAGATCATGTTCAAGTCCAAATACAATAAAACACAAACAAATAAACACAAATTCACACAAGCATGCCATTTCCTAGAGATAGTCCTAGAACATGCAATTCTACAATGTTTGTCCATGTGAGACTAATGCATGTGCATACTTCAATAAGTGTGAATGTGTTAAACTAAATGTGCACAACGATCCAGGGACACACATGAATGAATTGTGTGTGTGTGCGCTTACGCCTTGCAAGAGGAATAAGTATCTTGATACCTTGGCATCCAAGTATGTGTTTTTCCTCTTGAAGATTATATTTGCATAAGAAGTTGCTTTTCTCCTTTAAAGCTTTCTTTCACCAAGAACCACCTAAGCAACTAACCATTACAAATAAAGAGAGTTTTACAATAGAATCAAGCCAACAAAGATCTAGGATCTTACAACAACGGTTTGATCACCAGCCATGACCGTCGAATGAAACTACCGTTTGATTCCAGTAATCTTTGGAATGTTTTTACGGTTATGATTGGTGGCTCCGACCGTCAATTGAAACCACTGTTTAGACCTGATTGATTTTAAATATCTCAATCTCAAATTAGCAATTGGAATCGGTGGCCATGAAATCGCTGAATGAAACCGTCGTTGATACCTGATGCTCTTGGGTTCAATTCGATGGTTATGATCGGTGGTTGGTGGCCGCCAAATGAAACCGCCGATGGGTGCTTTTCTGGGACAAACTTGTCTTTTCACCAAGCCTTTTGTTGCTCTCTATAAATACACCATTATGTCACTCTCTTTTATTCAACTCTTTGAACATCAAGAACCCTAAAAGTGAAAAAGAGGTTTTTGAGACAAAAAGCACAAAGATTGTTCCTTTGATTCTCCAAACTCATATCCATGTGCATCAAACATCGTCTAAACATCATCTATGATCATCTAGGATGTATCTATACATGGGTCTTCTTCAACACACATGATTTGGTAAGTTGAACACCATACTCATCCATTTTAGTGTTCTTACTTATCAATTAATCTCTTCTATTACTTGTATGCATTTAGATTAAATTTTATCTATAAGATTTAGATTATTGTGTTGATTAATTGAGAATTGTATTTTGATAGCTATGACATCTAGGATTGTTTTATCTTAAATAGCTAAGTTTACATATGACATGTAGACACATGATATCTAGGATTATTATTATTGACATCTTTAATTCCTAGATAAGCATTTAGTGTAACCTAGTATTATTTGCATTTAGAATATTATCATATTCACATTGATTGTTAATCTCTTTATTGAGAATTAAGTATTGTGACTAAGATTGCTTAGTGCGCAAGCAAGTAGGTCTAGAATCATTATTAAAGGCCCATTTGGTAGATTGGAAGGGTTAGTAACCATGGATGGTTTGACATGGTCAACCTAGATTGTAAACTTTCATTCAAGTAGTGGATTTGAGGACTGTGTGTAGCTCACATAGTAGCCAGTGAGTTTTTTCCTGTTGAGGGTTTCTCACGTAAATCAATCAATGAGCAATTTATTGTTTTCAATTACCTATTTTATTATTTAAATTAATAATTAAAAAGCGAATAGAAAAGACAAAGAAAACAAAATAATAATAATAATAATAATAATCATTTTTTTTCTTTTTCATTTTCTCAACCCCCAAACACAATCCAAAAATAAACATAACAAATAAAAACCAAAACTCAATCCCACAAATCAAAACCAAAACTCAAATTCTTAAACAACAACCAAAACTCAAATCCTTAAACAACAACCTAGATCTATCAATTCCACAACCAGTTAACAACATCTATTTAAAAAAAAAAAAATAGAACTCAAAAGTGGATTTTTAATTTTCTAGGTTGAAGTTTTTTTTTTTTTTTTTTTTTTGATTGTGTTTGGGGTTGAGAAAATGAAAGAGAAAAAAAATATGATTGCTTTTGTTTGTTTGTTTTTTTTTCTTTATCTTTTCTTTTTCGATTTTTAATTATTAATTTAACTAATAAAATAGGTAACTATAGGCACTTTAGTCATTGTAGGTTAAAATTGTGGTCAAAACGGTTAGAGTTAACGGAAGTCAACTAACGATAAGGGACGTTTGTGCAATTATGGGTAAAAGTTCTATATAAATTAAATTATGCCTAAACTTAGGGGACGTTTGTGCAATTAGTCCTTTGATAAATAAATAAAGGGTAATTTATGAAGTTAGTGATTGGTTTGATTTGTAAATAAATAGAAAAAGCAGGTTATTTATAGTGGCTCAAAGTTTGATACAGAGAAGTAATTGTTATCCACGTGTCACATTATAAAGAGAGAATGAGTTGAGAGAGTAGGTTGGGAGAATGATTCTAACAATCCTCATACAAAATGTCAAGGTTTGAACTCTGTTGAATTGATAAAAGTTGTGAAGTTTTTGTCATAAAGGTATGGGTCCTTTCACAAATTGTACCTTATTTATATAGAACAATGCATATTTATAATAGTTTATATATATATATATATGTGCATATTTATAATAGTTAATGGTTCACACTTTCATAGACTTTGACTGACCAACTCCTCTATGCGCTGAGCCGATTCTATTCGATTCTATTCACACTTTCATTATAAATATGTACTGTTCTATATAAATAATGGTGGAACAATATATATATATATATATATATACAAAATGTCAAGGTTTGAACAAGTTAAATTGATAAAAGTTGTGAAGTTTTTGGTCATCAAGATAAGGGTCCTTTCACAAATTGCACCTTATATATAGAACAGTACATATTTATAATAGTATTTTTTGTTTTTGATATTTCCATATTTATAAGGGTGAAATTCATATTAGTCCATCTAGTTTGACCTAATAGTCAAAGTGGTCCCCCGGTTTTCAATATTATCCCGTTGAGTCCTTCAATTAATAATTCTGTTAAAAAAGTGGTTTCTGACAGGGTCAAAGGGTCAAATGACCTTGCTGTCCCTGATTAAAAAATAAAACAAAAATGATAAAAATAAAAATAAAAAACTAAATCTTTTATTAATATTTTAAAAAATAAAAAATAAAACTAAACCCTAACCCTCAAATCATCATCATCAACCATCACCAACATCATCTATTCATCTTCATCATTTGCCCACACCCAGAAATTCCATTTGCAGAAACCAACACCCACCCACACCAAAATGAACATGATTAAAAAAAAATATATATATATATATTTTAAAAAATCAAATTAAAAAATAAAAAATCAAATTAAACCCTAACCCTAACCCTCAAATCAACATCATCGATCATTACCAACATCATCTATTATCTTTATCATCTGTCCACACCCAGAAATTCCATCTGCAGAAACCAACTCCCACCCACACCAAAATGAACACCCATCTCTAGAAACACCATCTCTAAAAAATCAACACCCACAAACAACCCTACCATAAATCATCACCACCACATACTAGAATTCACAAAAAAAATTAAAAAAAAATATCACTACAAAACCACCATCACTGTCAAACCCATATAAACCACCACCGGTGACTGAATCAAACCAACACCAAACGTCGATCGAATCAAACCACCATCGATGGCTAGATCAAAACCATTTTCTTCCCTCTCTTCTTTCTCGCTCATCGAATCTACGCCCAAATTGATTCTTTCTTGAGAACACAAACATCTTCCCTTTTTTCTTTCTCGTTCTACGCCCAAACCGATCAAACAAACATCACCTAGTCTGGGTTTGCGACGCTCAATCTGCACTAGATCGTGGGTCTGGAGCAAAATCTGTGAAACACATCGACTTGGGTATGACCCACGTCTGGTGCGATTCGGTGCGAGAGAGATTTGAGAGGGATTTGAGTCGAGATCGAGAGAGAGATGATGGTCTGGTGTGTGTTTGGTGATGGTGAGCTTTAATAATATGAGATGAAGAAGAGGTGAAGAAGATGTACTGAGAGAGAGGTCGAGTGAGAGTGAGAGTGAATTTTGGTTTGAAATAGAAAAATAGAAAATAGTCTGAAAGTATACAAACAAGGTTAAATTGTTTAAAGCGTACCTAGAGGGGGGGTGAATATTTTTCGCCTATTTTCATTCCCTTGAACAAACTTACGTTTGTCCCTCAAGGTAGCTTTACGTACAACATATAAACGGAACATTCATACATAGACAAGATATGCATATTATCATTTAGGCAATGTCTAAATATAACAAGTTATTGTATGAGATATAATATCACTAAAAATACAATATCAAAGAATACTTTGTATATCAATATTGTTCAATGTATTACAAGAGTGAACAAATGTATCTATACACAAAGATAACAAAAAATGAAAGATTACAAATACTAAATTGATCTAAAGAGGATTGTTCTACAAATCACTCTTTACAAGTACTTGTTCAAATATACAACACAAGTAAATGATATTCAACAAACAAACACATACATATATACAAAATAAAAAAGATAGAAAAAGAGACAATAGACACAAGATTTTTTACGTGGTAAACCTCTGAAGAGAAAACATCCATGGGTTGAATCCACAACCACTGGTAAAGCAAATCCACTATATGAAAAGGACATACACTGTAAGGATTCTCATATTGATTGGTTTATTTCGTGGAAAAACCACATGTTAGGGTTTGTTTTGTAAGGGTAGCTTAGGTGGTTAAGGATCAAGCTCAAAGGCCCTTTTCAAGACCTCAAGGTGACAAGCACTCCAAAGGTATATCTCTAGTGCTTATTTTCCATTGAAGAGATTTAGTAGCACACACTCACTTAGCATGTTTGAAATTCCCTTTAAAGCAATAATGTTTTATACCTAGAGGGGGGTTGAATAGGTATAGTCCCAAATTCTTCCAATATTCAAAAACTGCGGAATATAAGAATGAAATGAATACTTGAAATGATATAACAATTGTATAATATGAATCAATTCATGTAAGCATCAATATACAAAAGAATCAATACAAGTGAACATATGGAAGATAAGGAAATATAAAGCGAAAATGAGACACAATGTTTTTACGTGGTAAAACCTCAAAGAGGAAACATTCGCGGGTTGAATCCACAACCACCGGCAAAGCAAATCCACTATACGAAAAGGACTTACACACTCAAAGCTATTAACACTATGATATCCACTTCAAGCTATCAAATCCTAAACAACCACCAAGGCTAGTGATTCACAAAGCCTACTCTCTATCTAAGATGTATCCCACACCTCTACAGAGCAACTTCCTATCCAAGACTAAAAAGCCTCTAGGATGATTTCCTTGCTTAGTTATCCGGATCCTCTTGATCCTAACTAAGGCTTCTTGCTTGGCTATCCGGAATCCTTTCATAGCCAAGTCTTCTTGCTCAAATTAAGGCTTCACTCACCTTAACAAGAGACTTCAACATTTCACAAGGCAATGATCTAGGTGATGCAAATGATGCAAACACATACAAATAGAGTAAGTAGATCAAACACACTCTATGAACATGCTTAATGATAATCTAGAATATACTATCAACACACAATCACAAATCTATCTAGAAATCAAAGCATGCCAAAACAATAAGAACAAGATTAGAATATTCAATATATGCCACACAAATCCTAGTTCTTATATCATGAAATTGAATCTAGAAGATAACATGAAGCACATCATACAATCAATTTCTAGAAGCAATTTCAAGCAAGATCAAGTCTAGCAAAAATATGTTCAAGAGAGATCACAAAGCTAAACTCAATTAATTAATCAATCATACAACCCTAGCATATAATCTAACATACTTCTCAACATATTTCAACAATCAATTAGAAAGAATCAAAGAGATGATCAAGAGAAATTGAAAGAGAAGAAGTTTCACATACAACACTTGAGTCTCGGACTGAAATCTGCCAACTGTGAAACATCAAGAACTCAAATGACTCTGAAAATACATGGGGTTTATAGCTCTCTTCAAGACCAACAATTTTGGCTTTTGGATCACTCAATTTCAAGTTCATATGAGAGAGTTATGATCAAAATAAGAAAATGAAAATGTTGAAGAATTCTGAAGAAATTTCTTCAAGTGATTGGAAATGGAGAGAAGAGAAGGCATTTAAAGGAAGGAGAAGAGGGGCAAAATTGACCAAAAAAAAGAGGTCAGACCAGCCATGCCCACGTGTGGGGCGCATGTGCCACACATGACCAGAGGGCTGGTTGGGCCGTGTGGCACACGTGGTCCTCCTTGCTTGGCCTTTGGCCGAGCAAGCTCCCTCGTGCACCTCTTGCGTTCTTCAGCCGTATACGGGCATCTGAACTCCGAATTTGAATCCGTTTTTGGATTACGAACCATGACTCCCTCACACACAACGATGACTAAAAAACTTTGACAAAAGGTTGGGAATTCATCTCAAAAAATGATGACGAACACAACTCAACGAATGAGAATGCAAAGTAGCATAACTACGTCGTATGGACTCAAAACTTAACGAATGAGTAACCGAAATGACCGGAACTCAATAAGGAATTAAATAAGATCATGTTCAAGTCCAAAACATAAGAAACACAAACAAATAAATACTATGCAACACAAGCATGTCATATCTAAGCGATAGTGAGAAAACATACAATTCTACAAAATTGTCAACAAAGAGATAAATGCATGTGCATACTAAATGTGTGTGAAAGTGTTATACCAAATGTTTGAACTACGATGCAGGGATACACATATATGAATTGTGTGTGTGTGCGCTTATGCCTTGCAAGAGGAAGAAGAATCTTGATACCTTAGCATCTAAGTATGCTATGTTCCCCTTGAAGACGATATTTGCACAAGATGTTGCTTCTTCACCTTTGAGGCTCCTTTCTTCCAAGAAACACCTAAGCAACTACTAATACAAATATAGAGAGTTTTGCAATGGAATCAAGCCAATACAAATAAAGGATCTTACAATGTTCTTGTATGTGTGCATTCTCTTCACATGTCACTTTCACACATACACTTTTATGAATTATATCTTGTTGTATGTTTGTGTCTTGTAATTCGTTTTCCAAAGATGGTCGGAAACGTCCGCGCTTGCACATAAGTGTGCTTGGTTTTGCGCGAAGACCACTCTCGGTGAGTGCCTTGGCTTTCTCCTTGGATTCACCACTTTTGGTGAATCGACGGCCCTGGCTGCCGAATGAAACCACCGTTTTGGTCCAGAGGTCTCTGGTCTGATTCTACAGTTGTGATCTGTGGCCACGACCACTGATCCGAAATCACCGATCAAACCTGATGCATTTGTTGTTCTCGGGTTTGGTTCTGCGGTTGATTCGACGGTTTCAAAACCGCCGTTTCTCCCCTGTTTCTCTCGGGACGAATTCAGCGGTCATAATCGACGGCCCGACCGCCGAATGAAACCACCGATTGTGCGGTTTAGGGGCAAACTTGTCTTTTCATGTGCCCTGTTCTTGATGCCTATAAATAGACCATCTTCTCTGTTTCTAAACTCAGTTCCTTGACTCTTAAGAACCCTAAACTTTAAAGAGAGACACTTGAGAGAAAATCCGTCAAGAACTCACCTTTAAACACTCAAAGCATTCATTTTGATTCATCAAGTTCATCTAGGATCATCCATGGTTAGTTTTGCATCATCACAACTTGCTTGGTAAGATTTTGACTAACTTCATCTAATTTTAGTTTCTTTCTTATCAAGTCATCTCTTTATTTCCTTGTATGCTTTATGTTCACATGCTAGATACAAGATAGAGATTGTTTGTGATGAATATGATTGAGTATTGTATTGTGATAGCTATCTAGGTTTTGCTTAATCTTGATTAGCTAAACTTTATGATATGTCATTTAGCTTTTGATATCTATGATTGATTTCATTGATATATCATCATCCTAGATAAGCATATAGGGTTGCCTTGCTCTTATTGCATTTTGAGTATTCATATATTCACATAGGCTTGTTATCTCTTCTTTGAGAAGTAAGACTTGTGTAACTTCCGGGATTAGGTTGCGTAAACCACAAGCAATTGGACTAGGTTCACTCATACCGGGATTAGGTAGGTGTGTGATTACTTCCGGGATTAGGTTGTAATCTTTCTCACATTTAGTGGATTTGAGGTTCAAGTGTGACTCACTTAATAGCCCGTGGTTTTTCCCGTGAGGGTTTCCATGTAAATATCAAGTGTTATTTAATTTCCGCACTATATTACACTTGGTATATTTGTATTGACTATTAGGGGTATTTTCGTTATCTTGCCTTTTAACGAAAATCGGATAAAATCGGATAAAATCTATTCACCCCCCCCCCCCCTCTAGATTAATATTGAACACACCGAGTTATTTGTTTCATACACACTCAAGGCTATCAACTCTATGATATTCACCTTAAGCTATCAAATCCTAATCTACTCTCGGGCTAGTGAATCACTAAGCCTACTCCCTATCCAAGGTGTGTCCTACACCTCTAGGAAGCAACTTCCTATCCAAGGCTCTCAAGCCTCTAGGAAGATTCTCTTTCTTAGCAATCTAGATCACTATGATCCTAGTCAAGCTACCCTAGCTCAACTATCCAGAGTACGCAACTCCTTGCTAAGACTTTCGCTTGGCTATCCGGAACTCATTCCTAGCCAAGTCTTCTTGCTCAATACAAAGGTTCACTCACTTTGTAAGAGACTTCAACCTTTCTTCAAGGCAAATGATCTAAGTGATGCAAATTATGCAAATCATAATCAACACAACATAGAACATATGATCAATACATTCTATGGAACAACTAGACCTAAACATGTGAGAACACAAGAATAAAAATCTAGATGCAAAAACATGAATTAAACCTAGAACATGTGAAAACACCTAACACAAAAGCTCATAGTTTCATTCACACAAATAACACTTGAATATATCATAATCATGAAGCACAAGTTCAAGATGCTATAAACATACAAATAAATGCTAGAAACATAGAATGTATTCAATGAGTATTCTAGCCAAAGATATAGAGCATGGATATATTGATAAAATCAATTAAATCCTAGATGTCTCTAAAAACACATACAAGAGCTTTAATCCTAGATTTTATCAATCAAAGGATCAAAACATATTTCAAGGATTATCAATCATAAAATCATTCAATCAAGTCTCAAATAATCCTAGATATCAATCTAATCACAATACAACTCTCAAACATATGAAAATCATAGAATCAAAAATTTTAGTTCACATATGTCTCTAATTAGACTTTTGATTAAGATTGATTATGAAGCTATCTTTCTCAATAGCATTCACCAAACATATACATACATATAGAAGAAGAAACCCTAAGCAAATTGAAGGTTATAAAAGAAGAAATCACAAAGATAAGACCAATACCTCTAATTCATGAGCTGTCACGTTTTTCTTGGTAGAACACCTTGAAAAATCAATCAAATGACTACAAGATCATTGAAAAAGGTAGAGGACTCAATTATGAACAATCTCCAATTTGAATCACTCAAATCCGACTTCGAATGAGAAAGTTATGGTGTTTGGAATGTGAGAAAAATTGAGAGAAAATTTCTGGTGATTTTCTTTCTTTTCTTCTTACTTAAAATGAATGGGAGGGAATGAGAATATTTAAAAGGAAGAGAGAGATTGAAGGAACCGACCAATGAAGAGCAGCCACATTAGCCTCCATGTGTGGGACGTGTGTTCCACACGTGGGCAGAGAGGTGTTCTGCCCATGTGGCACACATGGCTCACATGTGGCCCCCAAAGCATGGCCTTTGGCCATGTAATCTCCTCTCACGCTTCGCTCGCATTCTTCAGCCGTATCCGGGCCTCCGAACTCCGATTTCAAATCCGTTTTTGGATTACAAATCGTGACTCCCTCATGCAAAATAAAAATTATGAAACTTTGACAAAAGATTGAGAATTCATCTCAAAAAATGAAGACGAACACAACTCAACGAATGAGAACGAAAAGTAGCATAGCTACATTGTTTGGACTCGAAATCAAATGTAAGAGTAACCAAAATAACCAGGACTCAATAAGAAATCATAAGAGATCATGTTCAATTCCAAAAACAATAAAATGTAAACATATAAGCATAATGTCACACATGTATGCCGTTTCCAAGACATAGTCTTAGAACATGCAATTCTACAATGTATGAGAATTTGAGTTCAATGCATAAGCATGTAAAAACATGTGAATGTGCTATATAAATATTGCACAACGATGTAGGGACACATATAAATGATTTGTGTGTGTGTGCCTATTGCCTTGAAGAAGAATGAGGTATATATTACCTTAATTGTGCAATGTAGTCCATTCCCCTTCAAAAGCTCCTTCTTGCTTGATCTTTTGGCCACATCTTTCTTTGAAGCTTCAAATCATCAACCTATGACCATTAATCAAATACAAGAAAAACATTGTTTTGATATGGAATATATGCCGATACAAACTAAAAACCTAACATATACAAACAAGGTTAAATTGCTTAAAGCGTACCTAGAGGGGGGTGAATAGGTTAGCCTATTTTCAATCACTTGAACGAACTTACGTTTGTCCCTCAAGGTAGCTTTACATACAACATATAAATGGAACATTCATACATAGACAAGATAAGCATTTTATCATTTAGGCATTGTCTACATATATCAGTTTGTTGTATGAGGTATAATAGCACAAAATCACAATATCAAATAATACTTTGTATATCAATATTGTTCAATGTATTACAAGAGTGAACAAATATAACCATACACAAAGATAACAATATATGAAGAATTACAAAGTGGATTGTTCTACAAATCACACTTTACAAATACTTGTTCAAATATACAACACAAGTGAATGATATCCAACAAAATCAAGCATACACATATACAAAATAAAAGAGATAGAGAAAGAGACAATGGACACAGATTTTTACATGGTAAACTTCCGAAAAGGAAACATCCATGGGTTGAATTCACAATCACCGATAAAGCAATCCACTGTATGAAAAAGGACTTACACACTCAAGGCTATCAACACGATGATATCCACCTCAAGCTATCATCTCCTAATCTACCCTTAGGCTAGTGAACCACTAAACCTACTCCCTATCTAACGTGTGTCCTACACCTTTAGGAAGCAACTTCCTATCCAAAGCTCTCAAGCCTCTAGAAAGATTCCCTTGCTTAGCAATCTAGATCACAAGGATCCTAGTCAAGCTCCATTAACTTAACTATCCGGAATACCAAACTTCTTGCTAAGACTTTTGCTTGGCTATCTGTAACTCATTCCTTGCCAAGTCTTCTTGCTCAAGTTAAAGCTTCACTCACTTTAACAAAAAACTTCAACCTTTCCTTAAGGCAAATGATCTAGGTGATGGAAATGATGCAAATCACAATCAATACAACATAGAACATGTGATCAAGACATTCTATAGAACAACTAGACCTAAACATGTGAGAACACAAGTAATAAAAATCTAGATGCAAAAACATAAATTAAATCTAGAGCATGTGGAAACACCTAATACAAAAGCTCATAGTTTCATTCACACAAATAACACTTGAATAGATCATAATCATGAAGCACATATTCAAGATGCTATAAACATACACATAAATGCTAGAAATATAAAATATATTTAATGAGTATTCTAGCCAAAGATTTAGAGTAAGGATATAATGATAAATCAATTAAATCCTAGATGTCTCTAAAAGCATATACAACAGCATTAATCCTAGATATTATTAATCAAATGATCAAAGCATATTTCAAGGATTATTAATCATAAAATGATTCAATCAAGTCTCAAATAATCCTATATATCAATCTAATCACAATACAACTCTTAATCATGTGAAAATCATAGAATCCAAGAAACTAATTCACATATGTCTCTAATTATACTTTTGATTAGGATTGATTACGAAGCTATCTTTCTCAGTAGCATTCACCATACATATACATACATATAGAAGAAGAAACCCCAAGCAAATTGAAGGTTATAAAAGAAGAAGTCACAAAGATATGAACACTACCTTGCAATCACAAGTTGGTTCGGTTTTCTATGTAGAACCACTAGAAAAATTAATCAAACAGCTACAAGACCACTTGGAAAAGGTAGAAAACTCGAATACAAAAAATCTCCAACTTGAATCAACCAAATCTGACTTCATATGAGAAGGTTATAGTGTTAGGAAAGTGAGAAAAGTTGAGAGAAAAATTCTGGTCTAAGGATTTCTAATTTTTTCTTCTTAGAAAGAATGGGAGGGAAATGGAAATATTTAAAAGGAAGAGAGAGAGAGAAGACGTGAGCCAATCAGAAGCTGCCATGTCAGCACCCCGTGTGGGGCACGTGTGGCACATGTGGGCAAAGAGCTGCTCTAGTCGTGTGCCCCACGTGGTCCACATGTGGCACACCAAGGTTAGCCTTTGGCCAATCTTGCTCCTCTCGCTCCGCTCGCGTTCTTCGGCCTTATCCAGGCCTTCGAACTCCGATTTTGAATCTGTCTTTGGATTACAAATCATGACTCCCTCACACACAACGAAGACTATGAAACTTTGACAAAAGGTTGAGAATTCATCTCAGAAAATGACGACGAACACAACTCAACGAATGAGAACAAAAATTAGCGTAGCTACATCGTTTGAACTCGAAACCTAATGAATGAGTAACCGAAATGCCAGGACTCAATAAGGAATCATAAGAGATCATGTTCAAGTCCAAAAACTATAAAACATAAACAAATAAGCATAACGTCACACATGTATGCCGTTTCCTAGACATAGTCTTAGAACATGCAATTCTACAATGTATGAGAATTTGAGTTCAATGCATGAGCATATAAATACAAGTGAATGTGCTATATAAATATTGCACAATGATGCAGGGACACATATGAATGATTTGTGTGTGTGTGTACCTATGCCTTGAAGAAGAATGAGGTAAATATTACCTTTGATATGCGATGTAACACATTCCTCTTCGAAGACAACTTCTTGCATGATATTGTGGCCACGTTTTTCTTTGAAGCTTCAAATCATCAACCTAAGATCACAAATCAAATACAAGAAAAATATCGTTTTGATATGGAATATGTGCCAAGACAAACCAAAAACCTAACAGAGTCTCGATCTCTCTGTTGTTTTTGTGTTTTATTATCTAGGGTTGTTTTTAGTTGGTGAGAGTTTGACAGATTAGATTTGAGTGTTTTAGTTTAGGATAAATAAAAGGTTTTTAGTTTAGGATTTGGGTGGCTAGGGTTTGACTTGGGTTTGAGTTTCTAGGGGAGAGAGAGAGAGAGAGAGAGAGAGAGAGAGAGATTATTTATTGAATGTTTATTTTGCTAATTTGATTTTTTAAAATCAATTTTTTAATTGTTTTTAATTGAAATTATTAATTTTAATCCTGCTTTTACCATTATACCCTTAATGATCTGACAGAACCCTAACGGAATCGGACGGCAGGGACCAAAATACAGGTTTTTGGAAACTAGAGGGACCTGTCAAGGTAAAGTTGAAAACCGGGGAACCACTTTAGCTATTAGGTCAAACTAGAGAGACTAAAATGAATTTCACCCTATTTATAATAGTTAATGGTTCACACTTTCAATGAATATATGATTTTTGTAAACCAGTAAGGAAAGTTAAGTCATTGAATTTTTCTCCACTTGAAATAAAAATAAATAAATAAAAACGTCATATTTTTCTATCGTATGGTAAGATAATGATATTATGGCAACAATAAATTATTTTGATAATGGTTAATTAGAGAGCGAAGTCATTTATAGTCATGAAAGTAGAAAGTGTATTAAAAAGGAATTGAGTAGATATAAGATATAAATAAATTTAATGAAGAATTATTTCATAATTAGTTGAAAATAGAAATAATTCTTCATCTCTTAATAGAGATGGTAGATTGGTAGTGCACCTCCCTTCCACATCTTGTGGTCAGGGATTTGAGTCTCACCATACGCATTTTACAAACATGTGTGGAGAGTTTTCTCCCAATTGGTGAGAGTAGTTATCCGGACATATATTGTCTTATCTTGACAGGTTTCAGTAGCCCTATTGTAACAGTTGTAAATGTAATACTTAAAAAAAAAAAAAAAAAATTGAAAATTGAATTCTATTTCCATCTACATAACAAATATGAGTTTAATTAGAGGGCATTTGGTGGCGTTTTTGCAACATGTTTTTGTGTTTTTTTGGTTATAAAAACACAAAAAACTTGTTTGTTAGACGTTTTGGGAATAAAATAAGTAGGGTTAGGCAAAATGCCCATAAACCGTGAACCGAACCAAATCAAACTAAACCACTTGATTTGGTTAGTTGGTTTAGTTTTTTACTTTTTAAAAAACCGTATGGTATAATACGGTCTATGGTCCAAGCTTATCGAACTTGAACCGAACTGTAAACTAAATACTTTTAACACATTTTTATTCCAGTATAGATCATACCCAAAACTCTTCAATAATACTTATTAAAAATAATAATAAAAAAAACATTAAAGTCAAAAACCTTGATTTATTATTTCATATGTGTTTTATTAATCCACCAACTTTAGTGCAAGGTTGAAAAAACTCAAAGATGAAAATGAAATTTTTTTTTTTTTCCATTTGCTTTATGAAGTTATAATTTATTTTGCATTGAATAATGGTAAAAAAAAAAAAAATTATATATAAAATTAAACTAAGGTAACGTCACAAGTATAGAATAAGTGATTTGATATAATTCTTATTTTTGTTTCTACTTTCTAATCATCGGTATAAAACAACTGATCTTCATTGTAAATGTGTTTACATGCTATTTTTTTTTTTTTTTTTAATTTTGATTTTTCTTGCTATTTTAATTTGAAATGTGTTTATCTAAAAAAATAATTTGAAATGTATGTTTTTTTTTTTTATATAAAAAAAATGTATGTAACTTCTTATTACTGTTTTAATTTTTTTTTTTTTTTTTTGTGATAAGTCAAAACCACTAAATCGAACCAGATTGAATTGAACCAAAATAATTTGGTTTGGTCTAATCTGAAAAAGTGATTGGTCTAAACTGGTCTAGTTTTTCAAAAGACTGAAAATTTTGGTTTGATTCGATCTTAGTTAAAACTGAACAAAACCGGACCATACCCATCCCTAAAAATAAAAAAATACACGTAAATCAATTTTGGTAATTAATGCCTTGAAAGAACGCGGTCTTGAAAACGTCTAGGATGTTCTCAATGTTCTCATCTCACTTTCTTGTGGCCCCCACTAGTCAAATAATTTATTATATTATTTTTTTTAAAATAAAAATATTACTTTTAACTTATCTAAACACTCTTTCAAAACAAAAAACTTATTTAAACACAAAAAATAATATAAAATTAATAAAATACTAATAAAATACTCATAAAATTTAATAAAAACTTATATAATATATATAGATAAAGACACTTGAAACTATTAATGCGTGTCTAAATATACCTAGGGGCTGGACTTAATCAAGTTAATTATCAATTTTTTTTTTTATTAATCAATATTCAATAATCACCCAAATTAAGCAAGTACAATCAACCAAATTTAAGTGCGGAAAACAATAAATCGTACGTTGATTGATTTATGTGAGAACCCTCCAATTGGGCAAAAATCACAGGCTATTATGCTAGCCACACACGGTCCTCAAATCCACTACTTGAATGAAAGTTTACAACCTAGGTTGACCTCAAGTCAAACCATTCTTGGTCACTAACCCTTCCACTCTACCCAACAGGCCTTTAATAGTGATCCTAAACAAACTTGCTTGTGCATTAAGCTACTTAGTCACAAGGCTTAACTCATAAGGAAGAGAAAACAACCTAGGTGAATATCAAATGCATAAATGTTAGGTCAACACATTTAATTCTTATCTAATCATAGATGAACATGTCAAACAATCCTAGATATAATATGACTACATGTCATGTATAAAACTTAGCTATATAAAATAAATGTAATCCTAGATGCAATATCTATCACAATACAACAACTCAATCAATCAACACAAAAATCTCAATTTATAGATAAAACTTAATCTAAATGCAAACAAGTCATAAATGAGATTTCTTACTAAGTAAGAACACTAAAATGGATGAAGATGGCGTTCAACTTACCAAATCATGTGTGTTGAAGAAGACCCATGCAAGAGCACATCCTAGATGAATCTAGATGATGCTAGATGATGTTTGATGCATATGAAAATGAGTTTAGATGATCAAAGATGAGTTCTTTGATGATTTTCTCTTTTGAAAAATACTCTATCTTAAAAATATGATTTTAAACTGTTAAAAATGACTTAGAGAACTATATATATATATGAGGTCAAATTGATGCTACGTCGTTTTGAACATTTTACAAAAAAATTGCCTTGGGCGCTGTACACCTGCTGTACGAATAGCGGTTGTACATCGGGTTACATGGGAACCAAGAACTCAAATCCCAGCAAACTGTTATTCAAAGGGGTGAAAAGTGGGTAAAATAGAAGCGGTTGCTCTTGAGTATAAAATCGATGTTCACCCATTGTACAGCGGTTGAATAGCGAGACACCAGTGATTAAAAAATCAATTAGGTGCCCCGCCGTATGAACATCGTGTGTACAGCAGGTTGTGAGACAAAAGGCACAATGCCTCTATAGGCGCTATACATACAGTGATCCACCAGCGGCTGTACAACGCCTCTTATAAAAATTGCATCCTAATACCTAAAATGTAGAGATGCACATTTTCCCTCGAATCTCCAAATCCCCACGTCCCCATCACCATTTGGGGATTTTTTATTTTTTTATTTTTGGAGGGCGGATGGGGATGATTTTTATCCCCAAATTGAAATGAGGATGAGGATGGGGGGACCCCTCCCCATCCTCATTTCCTCATTTTCCCCAAACATATATAAACATAATTAATAATATATATTTTTTAATTTTTTATTCTTTGAAAACCCTAACTATATATATACTCATTTACTCTTTTTTAAAGACAAAACCTAAAACCTAAAACCTAAATCTAAAATCTCCTCTCAAGATTTGTAATGAAATGTTTGTTTGTTTGTTTTTTTGTTGTTTTTTTTTTTGTTTTTTTGTTTTTTTTGTTTTTTGTTTTTTGTTTTTAGTTTAATTTGTAATTTTTAATGAAATGGGGAAATAGGGAAATAAAGAAATGGGAAAAATGGGGAACTGGGGTTGGGGATGGATATAGGTCCGCCCAAAATTCCCCATCCCCATTTTCCCTAAATGGGAAAATGGGGGGATGAGGATGGGGGGGGTACTTATATCCATCCTCATTCCCCAAATATGCATCTCCACTAAAATGTCATGGCAATTATCAATCAAGATACAAGCAATTATAATATGCATGAAGAGAGTTTAAGAACATGAATGTGCACAACATGAAACACACAAAATACAACAAGTATGGAAATGCATGAGTTGTGTGTGTGTGTGTGTAACTAAGTCTCGTTAAGGGAATTAAGCACAAGTGATAAACCTTTGAAGTGCTCTTGATCTTGAGGTCTAAAGAGAGCCTTTGAGCTTGATCACCAACAATGAAGACTTAATCTACCCTTACACAATAACCCTAAATGTAGTTTGTCACTGAAATAAGCCAATCAAAACATGAGGACTTTACAAAAAAATATATTAGTTTTTCTTATAATTAATTAAATATATATTTTAATTATAGTTTAAAAAAAATAAAATACAAATCAATATTTAAATAATTTAAAAATTTCTTTGTTAATAATATATATAATTTAACTATACACAATATTTTTTTTCACTATTATAATATATTTAAAAATATGTTTTTAAAATAATTTCATTAAATACGTATTATAAAATTAAACTTTTTTTTTCTTTCCAAAAAATAGTTTTCAATATTGCTATCAGACGCGTTTTGTTTATAAAAATATGAAAATCAATTTCTCATTTTCAAATGAAAATATATAAAATAGAAAACGAAAACCAAAAATATTACCGAACAACCCCTTAGTATCCCGGAACAAAATACGGTAATTACAAGAGAATTATTATATATTTTTATATAATTTTATTATTTATTTTTTAATTTGCTTATTTTTGTGTGCAAGTAAATTAAAATCTCATAAATGCTAAACAAACCTTAACATTTACTTGATACTGTATATTAGCATTATCAAAACTGATGCATAGCAGAATTAATTTAGTGATATCTGGGCTTGAATAGTCAAAGAAGCCATCTATATTATCTTGAAAATGCTATCTCTAATTAATCAATCAAAGAATTTAGTCTTGTTATTGGTTTGGTCAATAATAAGTGGAGTCTAGGAATATGAAAAAAGCTAATAAATGTCATGGAAACCATCAAAGTCATTTATGTAGTGTTGCCTTATAAAAGAAGAGAGTTCTAATTTATGTAATCAGTTTTCTAAATAATATATTTGAAGTTTCGTGTGAATTTTTTCTGAGGGTTAGTTTGGCTCAAGGTGTTTTTCCTAAATCTCTCCTTTAAAGAAATCTAGACTCAGACAGTGTTTGGAGTGTTTTTTTTTTTTTTTTTTTTTTTTTTTTTTTTTTTTTTGTTTATATCAAAATTAGAGCCTTATCTCTAATTCATGATTGTTTTGAATCAATGGCTAGGCCAAGGGATGATTCAAATGCAACAACTTCACATCCAGCAGAACAAGGTCCAACTAGAAAAGAGGTTTTAAACCTGCAGCAACAGCTTAATCAACTTTGTGCTAGATTAGAACAATCTGGTATTTTTGGTCAACCTAATCCTACAATTGGAAGGAAAATGGATCAAAACACTTGAACTTATCAGTGGAGAATTACGAGAAACCAGCTTGCTATTGAGCAGTACTAGCAAGTTCAGAAGGAATCTTCAGATAAGGATGGTGGAGTTTTGCCAGTGGTGAGATAACCAACATTCAACTGTAACATAGATTGTGATCGGGATCCACGAATTAATGCAGATATCCTATACTTCAGTGAAAAGGATCAACCAGAGGAGGTCTTGGACTGGTTGAATGAAGTTCAAAGGATCTTTAAGTTTCTTGACCTTTCAGAACACAAAAAGGTCAAGTTTGTCGCTATAAAATTGATGGGGTATGCATCTTCTTGGCGGGAGCAAGTGCAGATCACAAGATTTCAATTTGGAAAAGGAAAAATCCAGAATTGGATGAAGATGCAGCGGTTGATCCGAAGCCAATTCATTCCATTGAACTATGAAGGAGTTCTCTTTGAGCAATACCAATCTCTTCAATAAGGGCCGCGTTCTGTACGAGAGTACACTAATGAGTTTTACAAAATGTGGACTAGAGTACAACTGACTGAAATGGAACTACATGTAATTCATCATTATTTGATGGGTTTTAGGCCAAATATCATAAATTTAGTGGAGTTGCAGCCTTGCTAGACACTAGTCGGTGTTGTTCAGTTAGCAATGAAGGTTGAAAAACAACAACAATGGGCCAGCAACCACAAGAGTAGGAATGTAAAAGGGAATAATCAATAGGAGGCTAATCACAGCCATAGAGATGTCAAACAAAAGTTAGTGGCAACAGCTGATGAGATGCATAATTCTAAACCAACCACTAACCATCAAGATCGCAACCAAGGACTAGGTCATGCAGCATCAAGAAATAATATTTCTGGATACAATAGCAACCCATTTCAACCAGAGGGACACAGAATAATATGCTACAAGTGTGGAAAAGAAGGTCACAAATCCTCTAATTGTAGAAAACAAGCCAACAATTTGCTAGTTAATGAAGAGGGTGGAGATAATTATGATGAGGAAGAATTTATGGAAACACAAGGTGGATGAGGGTTGCTAGAATTTACTGAAGATGAAGTTAGATACGAAGACCATGACTTGCCAAATTTGGTGGTAAGACGCACTATGTTGACTCCAAGAGCAGTGAAAGTTGATTGGCGGAGAAACAACATTTTTAAAACCAAATGTTCTTCACATGGACGCCTTTGCAATGTTATCATCGATGGGGGAAGTTGTGAAAATCTTGTTTCTAAAGAAATGGTAACAAAGTTGAACTTGAAAGTGTTACCACACCCAAAGCCATACCGGATTGCTTGGTTAAAGAAGGGAGGTAAAGTAAAAGTTACGTAACAATGTATTGTTCCCTTTTTAATTGGAAAAAATTATTCAGATGAAGTAATATGTGATGTGGTGGAAATGGAAGCTTGCCACTTGTTGTTGGGGAGACCATGGCAATTTGACAACAAAACTGTCCATGATGAAGAAAAAAATATTTTTGCTTTCTACAAAAGTGAAGCAAAGGTAGTGCCTGCACCAATGAAAGCGGATGACTTTACAAAGTCAACATTGGAGCAAGAGCATTCCTATTTGAGTGCCCGATATTTTCTAAATGAGTTTGAGACTAACGATGTTGCATTTGTGCTTTTGGCAAAAGAAGTGTTGGAAAGTCAGCAAGAAGTTCCTACAGAAGTGAAGGGATTTTTAGAGGAGTTTAGAGAGGTATTTCCAGTAGAGTTGCCAAGTGGATTACCTATGTTAGGACTTTGCGTCATGTTGACATTATTCTATATCAAAATGACACTTCCTTTGTATTGTTTAGTTGTCTAGGATTCACGATTTATCAAGCTTCAAGGAAGTTGGACAACTTATCATGCAAATATCGTCTTCAAGAGGAAATGTGCTTACTCAAATGCTAAGGTAATGAGATTGTTCTTCCTCTTGCAAGGCTTAAGCGCACATACACATTGCATACATTTGTGTCCCTGCATCGTAGCATAAAATTTGTACAACACATTCACACACATATTCTGGTAGGCACATGCATTAGTCTTAATTAGACAAACATTGTAGAAATGCATGTACTATGACTATCTTTAGGAAATTGCATACTTGTGTGAACTTATGTTTATTTGTTTGTGTTTTATTGGTATTAGATTTGAATTTATTCTCATGTTATTCCTTATTGAGTTACGGTCATTTTGGTTACTCATATATTAGTTTTCGAGTTCCGAGTAGGAAGTTAAGAAACTTTCCGTGCCTTTATCATCCCCAGTTTTCGTCCTTGTATATCAAGTCGAGTTCTAAGATTTTGGTCTAGGTTTCATAGTTATCCTTGTGTGTTAGTGAGTTATGGTTTGTAATCCGGAAACGAATTCAAATTCGGAGTTCGAAGGCCGGAGAACGGTCAAAGAACGCGAGGGATGCACGAGGAGAGAAGTGAAAAGGAGAAGGGCCTCAAAGGGGTCCTTCCCATGGTGGCCATGCGCCTCCATGGGGATGCCTTGTGGCTGCTCCTTGTGGCCCCCACCTTTCCACCTCACTTTCCCTCCCAATCTCTTTTAAATATTCCCTCTCTCTCACTTGTTCATTTTAAACCAAAACAAAGAAGAAAAGTGCATAATTTGCTTAGAGATTTTCCAAATTTCCAAACACCATAACTCTCTCATCTCTCATTCGATTTGAGTGATTCAAGTTGGAGAATCTTCATATTGAAGTTATATACAAACCCTAAGCAACCTTGAGGTCATTTGATCGAGTTTTATTTTGGTTCAACACCAAACTCATGGCTGCATTCTTTATTCTAGGTAATTGACTAATCCTTTGTGTTTTGAGCTTGATGATCTTCAATTACCTTGGGTTTTCTTCATCTATATGTGTATGTTACTTGATCAAATGCTATTAGGATTTAGAGCTTCAATTAAAAGCTAATTATGCTTAATTAGAATCTTGAATGTAAGTTAGGTTTTTCTGTGTTGTATTGTGATTAGCTTTGTATATAAGACTATTTGAGCTTTGATTATGAATATTCTAATGATTAATAGTTCCTAGTTGTGCCATATGTCTTTGATTGAACATATTTCAGAATAGCACAAGTTGTTGTATGTTTAGAGCATTGTTGGATTGAATTGATTGATTTATGAATATATGCTCTAATTGATTTCTAGAGAAGTTTGTATATCTAATCTCATTTCTCTAGTATTTTAGTTTTTGTTCTAAAGTCTTGAATATGTGCTTCATGAATATGAGTAATTTCAAGCTTTAGTTTCATGAATCAAATATGGGATTGAAGTATGTTTGGTGATTTTGGCATACTCTAGATTTCGATTTTTCATGTGTTAGACCTAGACTATTTTATTGTGAACTTTGTTGTATATGTCTAGTTCTTCATGAAGTGTACATAATCCATACATTTCATATGTTCATGCATCATTTTGTGAGATTGCATATTTTGGATTATAAACTAGAAAATCATACATTGTGTGATCATTGTCTATTTCTAGTTTCCATAAGACATGCTGATCATCATTGTTTTATGTTGCATGCTTGTTTGCGTTTTGCATTCATTGATCACTTAGAAAGCCTTGTAAAAGGTGGAATTCTCATGTTGGTGTGGATTCTTCAATTTAAGCAAGAAAGACTTGTCTAGGAGTGTGAGGATCCGGTTAGACAAACAAGGAAGACTTGGCTAAGGGTGTGAGGCTCTGGTTAGTCAAGCAAGGAATTCTTATCTATGAGTGTGAGGCTCTGGTTAGATAAGCAAGGAAGTCTTAGCTAGAAGTGTTAGGCTTTAGTTAGTCAAGCAAGGATACTTTCTAGAGACATACGATGTGTCTCGGTTAGAAAATAGGCAAGTCTCTCTCTAGTAGAAATAGGTAAGAGGGATATCTAATAGAGGGTGAGTCATGTGATTTGGTCACTTTTGAGGGTGTACTTTTATCTTACTAGTGAAAGATAGTTTGCTAGTGGTTATGGATCCAACCCGTGGATGTTTCCTCTTCGGAGGTTTACCACGTAAAAAATCATGTGTCAAATGTCTTATATTTGTAAATGTGATCAATTATGTCATGTTTAAGATCTTCATTTCTTCACATCCTTGTAAACAAGATTTTTATAGAGAAAGAGTTGCACACATTATTTATTGAATCAACATTTGTCTTTTGTATCTTTGTAAGTGTTTGAACATTATATCTTGTGATATTTTATATCAAGTTGTAAAGTTCTACTTAGTGAATTTACATTGTAATATTTAAAGTACAACTTGTGAAATTTGCTTTGCATTAAATATACTTATATATAACATATATTGTCACTTGTTATATATTGTGTAGACTAAAGGTGTTGAATTGAGCATACATGTGATAATTGTTTTCTCATAACCATTATATTAAAGGTTAATTTGTATGCTCACCAAAGTTTTGACAAAAGCCTGATAGAGTTTTAAAAAATAGTGTGTCAACCTATACCCACCCACCCACCCATAGGTTTTTTAGAATAACCTTATAGGAATTTCAACCTCCAAAACGAAGCATCCAACACCATATTGATCTTGTACCAGGTGCTAGCCTACCAAATTTGCCACATTAAAAAATGCATCCAAATGACCATGAGGAACTACAAAGACAGATTAAAGAGATATTGCAAAAGGGATTTATAAGGAAATCGATGAGTCCATGTGCAGTCCTAACTCTCCTAACTCCAAAGGAAGATGGTTCGTGGAGAATGTGCATCGATAGTCGAGCAATAAATCAGATCACGGTTAGATATGTTATACGGAGCAAAGATATTTTCTAAAATTGATCTTAAAAGTCGCTATCACCAAATTAGAATTCGGGAGGGTAATGAATGGAAGACGACATTCAAAACTAAGGATGGGCTTTATGAATGGACTGTGATGCCTTTTGGTTTATCAAATGCACCCAGCACATTTATGCATTTGATGAACCAAGTCCTAATGCCATTCATTTGGAAGTTTATTCATTTGGAAGTTTGCGGTAGTTTACTTTGATGACATACTTATTTACAGTCCATCCAAGGAGTCTCATTTGAAGCACTTAAAAGAAGTATTGAGTGTTCTCAAAAGAGAAAAACTGTATGTCAACATGAAGAAGTATGGATTTTTTTACCAATTCTCTATTGTTTTTAGGATACATAGTTAGTGCAAAAGGAATAAAAGTTGATGACAGCAAGGTTAAAGCAATCAGAGGCTAGCCAACCCCAAAAACAGTGGGAGAAGTTCACAGTTTTTATGGTTTAGCCTCATTTTATAGATGCTTTATCAAGGATTTCAGTACTATAATTGCTCCTATAACTGATTGCATAAAGAAGGAGAAGTTCCAGTGGTGTGAATAAGCTCAAGATAGCTTTCAAAAGGTGAAAGAGCTGCTTAGTTTAGCACCTGTCTTAGTGTTGCCAGATTTCAAGAAAGCCTTTGAAGTGGAGTGTGATGCTTCAAGAATTGGGATTGAAGCTGTTCTAAGTCAAGAAGAAAGACCAGTCTCATTGTACAGCGAAAAATTGAATGACACAAGAAGAAGATACAACACTTATGACCAGGAGTTTTATACAGTTGTTTAATCCCTTAAACATTGGGAGTATTATTTGATACATCAAGAATTTATTTTGTGTTTAGATCATGAAGCTATGAAGCATCTCAAGCAAACATTTGTGATAAAACACAAATCTTAAGCAAGTAATGAAGTGGTAGATGCACTTAGTAGAAGAACTTTACTTCTAACCAGTATGTCTGCTACCATTGAAGAGTTTGATTCTTTTAGGGATATTTATCCTACTAATCCTTTCTTTGGATCCATTTGGAGTGACTGTATCAATGACCAGCCAGGGAAGTATTTGATGCACAATGGTTTCCTATTCAAAGGAAATTAGCTTTGTGTTCCAGATTGTTCTTTAAGGGAAAAGATCGTCCAAGACATGCATGGTGGAGGTTTAGGTGGACATTTTGGGCAAGATAAGACTTATACAATGATTGAACAGAAGTTCTTTTTGCCAAAAATGAAAAGAGATGTATGCAAATTTGTGAAAAGGTGTCAAATTTGCCAAGAATCTAAAGAGATAGTGCATAATACTGGTTTGTATACTCCATTGCCAGTTCTTACAACTCCTTTGGAAGATGTAAGCATGGACTCTGTTGTGGGGCCGCCAAAAATTCAGCGAGAGGAATGGATTCCATTTTTTGGTGGTTGATAAGTTTTCAAAGATGGCTCATTTCATTTGTTGCAAGAAGACAATTGATGCATCAAATATAGCACATCTTTATTTTCGAGAGATTGTACGCTTGCATGGAGTTCCAAAGTCAATCACATTAGATAGAGACTCCAAATTTCTATCACATTTTTGGAGAACTTTATGGAAGAAGCTTGGAACAAAGTTGTAGTATAGTACCTCCTATCATCCTCAAATGGATGGACAGACGGAGGTTGTCAATAGAAGCTTGGAAAACCTTTTGAGGTGCTTGGTTGGAGAGAATCCTAAGCAATGGGAAGCTATTGTTGCACAAGCAGAATTTGTCTACAGTTATTCCAAAAATTGAACTACAAAAAGCCCTTTTGAAATTGTTTATGGAGATGAAGGTTGTCAATAGAAGCTTGGAAAACCTTTTAAGGTGCTTGGTTGGAGAGAATCCTAAGCAATGGGAAGCTATTGTTTCACAAGCAGAATTTGCCTACAGTTATTTCAAAAATTGAACCACAAGAAGCCCTTTTGAAATTGTCTATGGGAGACAGCTGATCGAATCAAAATTAGTATGATTTTCGCCCTTATTTTCTTCTCTTTTTGCTTAATTCTCGGGCAATATCCCGTGATTTAATGGTGCGAATTAAGTATTTTTAGGTATTTCTAAAGTTCAGGGGTATTAGAGTAATATTGGTGAATAATGGGCAAAAATGTAATTGTTGAAGGAAGATTGAGGAAATTGTGGTTTTGTAAGAGAACAAGGGGCTTTCCGTAATTCACCAGGTAAAACAGGCAAAGGTTCCATGTCATTTAATGACACGATGCGTTTTGGATAGTAGGTTTGGGCCTTTGAGTGAGCCCCAGCCCACTTCTAAATGCACCCCAAAGAAGACAACAACTCAAAGTCCAAACGCACCCCGATCGAATACTGAATGCACGCAACAAGTCATCTTTAACCTTCATCTTCTTCCTCGAGCTAGTTGCCATTGTTGACAGCAAACCCTAACCTTTTACAGTCATCAGAAAGTGACCTATCTCTGGCCAATCTTCAGTCTAATCGATTGGCGAGCTTAACACGACCGTGATCAGCACCTTTTCGGCTCACCTAACCACCGTGAACTCAGATCACGTTCTCCTCTAAACTCGCTAGTGTCGCCTCTATTGTCCCCAAGTGTTGCCGCGAAAATCAAACCGTGAAGAATACCTAATCAATGCCGTGGTTTAGCCTTTCGATGTCGCCATAACGACCCCATAGCGACAGAGAGTGATTTTTGGCACCTGATTGTGTCACCCAAATTGTCGCTTGAAAGGTACCACGAAATCTCTCAACGACCGTACCTGATTGGTTGAGAAAATTATGGAAAGGTCCCCTCTGAGGGACAAAATGGTAATTTGCCATACCAAAGGGTGTTTTGGTAATTGACCACTCGTGAACTAATTTCAATACCCTATAAATACATCATTGCTTTCCCTTTGAAAATACACTTGTTCAATCAAGAAACCTCCTTCTTCCACCATACCTAATCCCACAATTTCTCCTCTCCAATCTCAACAACAAACAACTAGATTACTTCACCAAAATCACTTTTCTTTTCCCATTTTCTCCACACAACTCCTTTGATACTTTCCATATGACTCCACCTACCTAGATACATTCTCAACACCCAATCTTTGCACAAGTTTCAAGCAAGGAAGTCAAGGAAGTATCAAGCTTACAAGAGAGACTCAAGGGTGATTTCTCTACATTTTACTTCCATTCTTTGTTTGTGATTATGTGTAATTAAACCCCCCATTTTAGGGGGATGATTTGAGAGACTTTTTGGACATGAGTATTTATTAAAGCTTTGAATATTATGTTTGCACAATTATAGTTTTATCCACTTTTTAATTAGATCTTACACTTATGTGATTGATTGAGTTATTGACACATTTGTTGATTACAATATATTGTAGGATTTATTTGTGATAAAATTGATTGAGTTATTGACACACTTGATTGATTGTAACACATAGTGAATAGGATAGGCTTTTGAAGGGTAGATCAACCACTATTGCCTAGGCCTTTGATCGTCACTAACCAATCCCATCTTGACCCCCTCTCTTTAATCGGTTAGGCATTTTGGTGGGAAGTTGTTTAGGGTTCGTAGTGACAGTCTAAACAACACGTCCGAATGAGATCGGTCATTGATTATGTAGATAGTACATTAATGAAGCCATGTATGAATTGCTCAATAGTCCATTAGCTACTCTATCATTTCCCTAGAATTCCTATTAATTGTTTAAATCATTTTCTTATCTAGGTTGTTGATATTGGATTCTTATCTATTCATATTCTCTTTACATTTTGTTATATTTATTTTACATGTATATTTGATGGTTTCTTAAACCATACACCATTCAAACTACCATGATTTACTTTATTGTATTTTTAAATTAGTTAATTAATTCAACTAATTACTCTAATTCTCTGTAGAACGAATCCTTGCTTACCATGTTACTAATTTTTCATCCTAAATGGATTTTCAAGTGGTCAAACTCGGTTTTCAAAACGATCACATAAAAATGTATTTTGTTGAGTACAAAACGATGCTCATCAACATCCAATGCACTTCTATGATTTAGCACCTTTACTAGAAATAGGAAAAAACAGTTTAAAGGGAGAGAATGTGGTTGAAACAATGAAGGAATTGCATGAAGAAATTAGGCTGAAAATTGAAGAGTCTAATGCCAAGTACAAGAGTTATGCAGACCAGAAAAGGCGTGTCAAAAGTTTCAAAGAAAGAGAGATGGTGATGGTGTACCTACGCAAGGAAAGATTTCCAGTAGGCTTTTATTCCAAGCTAAGCAAAAAGAAGATTGGGCCTTACAAAATCATTAAGAAAATTGGAGAGAATGCTTACGTAATTGATTTGCCAAAACATATGGGGATTGATTCAACATTTAACATCTCAGATTTGTATCCTTACAATGGTGAGGAAGTGAAAGAAGGTTCTAACAGCAACAAACTCTAGGACAATTTTCTTCAAGGGGAGAGAATGATGCATTGCATAATTAATTTAGTGATATTTGGGCTTGAATAGTCGAAGAAGTCATCTATATTATCTTAAAAATGATGTCTCTAATTAATCAATCAAAGAATTCAGTCTTATTATTGTTGTGGTCAATAATAAGTGGAGTATAGGAATATGAAAAAATCGAATAAATGTCATGGAAACCATAAAAGTCATTTATGTAGTGTTGCCTTATAAAAGGAGAGGATTCTAGTCTATGTAATCAGATTTATGAATAATATATTTGAAGTTTCCTGTGTCTAGTTTGGCTCAAGGTGTTTTTCCTAAATTTCTCATTTAAAGAAATCTAGGCTTCGACGGTGTTTAGAGCTTTTTTTTTTTAAAAAAAATAAAAAATTACATCACAAGCAACATATATTAAAAATATTTAAAATAAATTCTTAAAAAAAAAAAAATTATTATTAAAAATAGCGTGATGGAGAAAGATAAAGAAAATAAGTGACGCGCAATGGCTTTGGCTGGAGCCGAGCCTGGAAGCCAACAGAAAACCGAACGTGGTGAGGGAGGGCGAGTCAATGCACTGCCAGGTCGCTGCATCCAACACAATTATAATTCCAGGAATCTCCCAAAACGACACGTGTCCCATCCCTATTCGACAATACAGGCAATAATTGGGATTCCCGGAATCGAAATCAATCTCAAAAAGTTTTTTCTTTTCAAATCCGCGCTTGTGTTGCGAGAATCGTGAACACATTTTATTTTGCTACTTGCTAACAGGATTCAACGTGTACATTCGTTTAATTAGAGGGTCATTATGTCATCAAGAGAGTAATCTATCTTGTTTTGTAATATTTAATTCCTTAATTACAATTTAATACTTACATTATAATCACTTCTTTAAGCATACAAAATTTGTACAGTTGCATTTTCCTCTTATGCATTACTATAATAATAAAATATTATAATAAGCTGATTCTATTTTTAATTATGATTCTAAATTAATCAACTTTTCCACTCTATGAGTTGGGATTTTTATTTTTTTTTTATTTTTTTTTAAGTGAACACCATAGTTATTAGAGCATCTACAATAGTAATATGAGTTATGAAAAAATTAGATGCCACTTAAGATGATCAGTCACTTTGTTAAAAAAATTCATCTCCAATGCAATCTCTCTAATACAACTTCAAGTTGAGGAATCAACTTTTTTTTAGAGACTGTCAACATGACTCTTTAAGAAGGTCTGTCAGACAGCTGTCTTATTGGTCCAATCAACAACCACTATTATCTTCTACTTTATTTTATTCAACAATTATAAATTATATTCAAAGAGATCAATATTAAATTGACATGTCATTAAAAACATATATTTTACAAGTGATGCATTGAATACTACTTTTTCATTTTGATGTCTATCAAGTTTAGTAACACGTCACATATGAAGCAATTGGCTTGCCAATGATGACATATCATAATTTTTTCAAACACAAACCACATTACAATTGGAAATGCTCTTAGGGGTTTGATGAGACCCGATGAGATTTTGGGAATATAACTTGTACTTTAAGTGAGAGGTTTCGGTTTAATGGATAAATGTGAGATTATATTTATAATTATAGGGTTTGTTGTTTGAACTCCGGTAAAACTTTATTTTAAAGTCTCCAACTATTAAGTCAATGGAACTTTGGCATATGAACATTTTTATATTTTTATTACAAGTTTTGTAAAAAAAAAAAAAAAAAAAAAAGTTTTTATTTTGTTTTTTTAATTATCTTACAAATCACCTTATTACAATATTTTACAAGAAATTTTGTCAATGATTTTTTTGTGATTTTGTGGGATCCATCATCATTATCGGGTATATGCCAAACATCTCACCTACAATCCTATATTTTCCATCTCAACCCACCAACATGGCAGCTGATGTGTTACTGGTGAGTAGATACATATTAATTGTGATTTATTTCACTTACCCATTTTTTCACGCACCAATTAATGTATATACATTCACTAAGTGATACCTTAATTGGTGAGTGGATACATATTAATTGTGATTTATTTCACTTACCCATTTTTTCATGCACCAATTAATGTATATACATTTACTAAGGGGCTGTTTGCTTTTTTGTCTAAAGTCTTATAAGACCTTAATTTATTAGATATATTGATAAGTCTTAAAAATTAAGATATTATGATATGTTTGTTTTTTTTCATTTTAGATGACTTATTACAAATATAAAATTGATTAGGTTGTGTTAGGGTTTCTTCAAAATTGGGAATTTTTGGAAAATTGATTTTTAGTATTTTATTATGTGCGGACAAAATCATAAATGTATGAATTGTTATAAGATATTTTTGGAAATTTATTAAAAAACTCTACTGTATCACTTTTTGAATAAGATAAAAGTCAAAAAATTTTACTTTTTCTAAAAGACATATATATCTTAAAATAAGATATAAGTTGAAAAAACAAACAAACTAATTTATCTTAATTTAAAATATAAGAGGTAATAAGTCTTATTGGAAAAAAAACAAACAGCCCCTAAGTGATACCTTAACTGCACATGGATTGAGATAGAAAAAGTGGGATGTCCAACTTTATTCATATAAATATATATATATAATATAATATGCGGACAAGAGAAGTGGGAGAGAAAATCAATGGAAGAGAGCACGTGTCAAGGACGCAAGTGAGTATGATTGGATGGTTAAAAACATCGGTGTCAAACGAGCGTGACGCCCCAACAAGGCTACGGACCTCACGATGCAAGAGAATCATAATCACATGCGGTCGTGCGCATCAAACTTTATTGTATTCTTCTTAACTATTCGTCAATATTTTTTTGAATTTGGAAGTCAAATGTCGTGCCAGATTATTCCGACGATTACATCACCATACACGTGGTACAGTTTGGTAATCGATTAGATATAATTTGACTAATTATTGATTTGATATTTCAAATTTGTAATTAAAAAAATAATAACAATAATAATTGTCTCTTCAAGAGCTTTAAAGTCGATTGTAGCTTATAATAACAGAATTTGTATAATAACATTATATTTTTTATATATACAAAAAGTTTTTTTTTTTTTTTTCAACATAATAAAAAATTATCTTAACATTTAAGATACACCTAAAAACACTTTGACAGAAGTTATTAGTTAAAGCTATGTTTAGGATTGCTTTACTTAACAAATAATCCACTTATAGCTTAACTTTAAAAATAATTAGCTTAACAAAAAAGTAGATAGGTGTTTGGTAAACTAAATTTTGAAATTCTTTTGCTTTTGAAAATATGGAAAATGTGTTTGATGAAATGACAAAAATGGACATCATTTTAATAAGAAAAACATTGTTGAACCAGAGGCCCAAAGCAAACTCGACCCGTAACTTTGACCCGGTTTGCTTGAAACCTTACCTCCCGCCGCCCGCCGCCTGCCGCCTAACCGCTGCTCGTTCAACTTCGCGCAGGCCAGCCGCTCGTTCAACCTCAAGTAGGCCCGCCGCTCGTCCGGTGTCGTTGCTGGTCCCGTCACCGCCCTCTGTTTTCTCGGCTGATTCCTCTGTTTTCGTGGTGGGTAGATCCAGCTCCGAGGTTGGAGGAGGTGGATTGTTCTGGTCGTCGAAAGAACGACCGGATTTCTCTGCGGAATCGGAGGAGGTGGATTGTTCTGGGCACGAAGGTGCGGCGGATCTGGTCTTTGCGGATTTCTAAACGGAGGCCGGCAGCGGAGGAGGAGCAGGCTTCTTCCGGCGACGACCTCGAGTTTGACGGTGGCCACTGGTGGTCATCTGTTTATTTTTTCAGTTTTTAGTTTTATTAAACGTAGGGGTAATACTGTGTTTTAATAAAATGGTGAGGATATTTTGGACATTTCAAAGTAAAATTTTAGCTTCTGATTCCAAAAGCAACCCCCACCCAACTTCTCAAAAGTTGATTATTGGAGGAGCAAATTGTAAAATAAGTAGTTTTTGGATACCAAACACTCATTTACTCAAAACTTGATAAATAAGTGATTATTTCTCAAGCATAAGCAACCCTAAACATAGCCTAAATATATAATAAAAAATATATACTCTATCCATGAATTAGGTATAAGTTTCTATTTTTGAGAATAAAGATAAAAATTTATATATATATAAAAAAATTCTTTTGATTAAATTATTTTAAAAATATAATTTTAGATACATTCGTAAGATCAATTACAAAAATAAAAATAAGAAATTTTTTTTCTTCTTGTTTTATATAATACGTTACTTTTGAGTTTTTAAAATTTCTAACACTCTTTTGCACTATTTTATGAGATTAAAGATCTTTTTGTAGTATCACTTCTAACAAAAAAAGACTTTTAGTTATGTAAATTACAAAAAATGTGTTGAAAATATATTTTTAGAAATAGTTTTTAGTTGAGTGAATTACAAAAAGGTGTTGACAAAGTATTTATAATGAGAGGGTTATTGTAGAATATTTAAAATTTATAAAGGGTAGTTGAGACAATTTATATGTTTTAAACAAGCCCAAGTTTAGGCTTCTCTAAGAGCTTGTTTGGTTGGGCTTTGAAAAACCTCTATTGGTAAAAGATATTTATAATAGATCTATTATAAATAAATTTTTTTTATTTTTTATTTTTTTATAAATATTATAGTTGTTTGATAGGCAGACTTTTTTATTTTTTATTTATATATTTTTATTTATTTATTTATTTTATTAAATGTTTATTTGGAGAAGCACCTCCACATAAGCTTTTGCCTAGTAGATGTTTAAATTCTACTAGCCTATACTCAATTTAAAATAGACAATCTCAAAAGCCCAACCAAACAACTCTAAAAAACTCAATTAGATGTTTATAGATCTTTTAAAGCAATAGAAAGTTCAACCAAACAAATACTAAGTAGACATAAAATGACTTTTATAAAGGGTAATTGAGACTTTTCATATATTAAAAAAACTGTTTTAAGTTTTGCCAAACAACTAAAAAAAACCTTTAGAATAGCCTTTAACATTAAAAAAAAAAAAACGTTTTTGATATTTTCAAAAGTCATACAAAACACACACTAATACAAATTTAATAACTTAAATTTTAATTAGCATTAAAAATCTGTTTGC